>MZNV01002478.1:0-20000 GCA_002081555.1 Protostelium mycophagum | reverse complement strand
TCCGGCATGGTGCAGAAGGGCAGAAGTTGATGAGATC
The DNA here is from genome assembly GCA_002081555.1 of Protostelium mycophagum. NCBI lineage: Eukaryota > Evosea > Variosea > Protosteliida > Protosteliaceae > Protostelium > Protostelium mycophagum. The sequence continues at coordinate 19,963 of MZNV01002478.1, read as the reverse complement.
TCACCTTGATCCAAAGGGTGGCAGACCAGGTGATTCCGGATCTCTCAGACACTTTCATTATTTGTGTGTAGTTGTACCTTACTCCAGTTCAGAACTCATTTTGTATATGATGTCTACCATGTGGAAGGATTGAACGTTGCAGAGGCCCAATCAGCGATATGAGTGCATTCGTCCCCGATAGCCCCGTGGCCGCTATTGCACTTGAATTTGGGAGGTCTTGTGTCTGGATTGCCAAGAACTTGGGAAGCTAGGCAGACAATAGCGAAAAGACAAAAGAATGCAACCTTCATCTCGGAAGGATCGTTGTCGTTTGAGAAACGACAAAAAGTTCTCATCTCAATGAAACCCTCCAAAACTTCGGTTGCAGAAAGGGATGACAATGATTGGAACTACTTTCATATGAGAAGACACACACATGATCATTTCACTAGATAATGTAATATATCTTCTTTACTCAAAATTTTCATTCCTTGGGGGCAGATTCCTTCTTGGTGAATTCGACATCACTCTGCTGCATGATCTCTTGGAGGGAGATCTTTCCGTCTTTATCAGCGTCGTACTTCGCCAACAACTCTTGGCACTTCTCAGCTGAGACCTACAACAGGTGTCAGAACGGTATTTTAAAGAGGCTCCTCACCTTGTCTTTGAGCATGGCGACAGCGGCCTCCAACTCTGCAGTGGAGATGACACCGTCATTGTCCATATCGAGAATCTGGAGCTTGGTTCCTAATGTCTTTTCGACCTATATGTTTCAGCTTGTGTGGATCTATTATGGTTCTGACCTGCTCGACCTCCTTCTCAAGTGCCATGACCATGCTGTCCAGTCTGTCTTCCAGTCTCTTCGTGGCCTGTATTTTTCAATTTTCAAATTCTCATTTTGGCGGGAGAAATCACCTTGCTCTCCGACTTTTCTACAACCACGGCTGGTGTCTCGGCCGCTTGAACGCCTTCTGACTTCTCGAGTGTGGAGTTGATCTTTTGCAGAGTCTTTGTGGCCTTACGGAGCTCCTCTTTAGCTTGCACCTCAGGGATGGGTGCCACCTCCGGTTGTCTCAGCTTTTCTCTGCCAGAAAATTAACACAGAAATAATAAAAAATAAATAATTCCACCTCTCAGCACGAAGCTCTTTGATGACGTTTCTCTCCTTTTCTACGGGAGAGGCGAAAGCCAACATACTGACCTGAAGATATTTCAACGAAAATCCTACACGTATTTTTTTTCATTTTCTGTCACAAATTCCATATTTCTGGGAAATTTAAATTTACGTACGGCCTCTGTGACGGTCCTCTGCAACTTGTCTTGCTCTGTCTCTTGCGATTGAAGTGTAGAAGCAGTCTCCAATTTTTGTGCCTCGACTTCGTCCAGCTCCTCTTGGATGAGTGTGTTTTGCTTCTCCATCGCTTCGAGTTTTTCGCCTCTGGTCACCTTGTCTTTCTCAATCTGTCAAAATTCAGTCAAACTACAACGTTGTAATCCATTCTTTTTCGATTTTTTTCGAATGATACGGATTTTGGAGTGAAAAGAATATCCATCTACAATCAGGTCTACAACGCTCACCTTCAACTTGACTTCGTCGAGCAAGTCATCAGGTAGTGAACTGATGGCCTCCTTCAATGCGACCTGTGAGCTCTCATTGTGGGTGATCAACATGGCTCTCGACAAGATGAGTATGGATTCTATTTATAGTCAATCTACAACCCAATTTATTTATTTAATTTTTCTCCGATAAACTTTAATTATTCAAATGTTCATTGTGAAATTCAAAATTCAAATAAAAGAACTGACCGGGAAGCTTGTGTGTAAGAGACAAGTCAAGCCACTCGTTCAACCTCTTTCTGAGAGCAGCCTTAGAGTTGGATGTCCCTCTCATGCCACGTGCTCTTAACGCTTGCTGTAATTCCTCCAAAGACAGATTCTCCACTCCTTCATCTTGGATCATCTACAACGGGTTAAAAATTTTCCCGCCAAAATATCTTAGGTATTTTTGAAAATAAAAAAAGTGACAAAGAGTCAAATTGTCATCACTGGCGAATTCGACAAAATATTTTTCCCGCCAAAAACCTCATCTCAAATTTCAAATCAATCACCTGATCGTCCTTCTTCAATTTCATAAGTTTCTGACTGAGTTGAAATCTCAAGAAGGAGTCTCCACCATAAGGTGGTAGAGATAAAAATTTACACATGCCCACTAAGATGGGCCTGGACAAATTGTCAAGAGTGAACTCATCTTCAAAGACAGAAGCCAGTTTGATGATGTCATCATTAGACACGGCTTGACCCGATCTGACCTGCGGTTGTTAACGAAGAAATGAACGGTGGTAACCGAGTCTTTTTCTCAAAAGTCTGGGGAAAAACAACGTTGTAGATGGGATGTACTGACCCTTTTCATGAACTCAGAGAAATTGAAATTCTCCTTGCTGCTTTTGGTGCCCAAATCGTCTGCAGCATCTTGTAAAAATTTGGCGACTTCAATCTTTGCCTTCAGCTTATTCCTGATTCCTTCTTCCTATTCCCATTTTAAATTTTCAATTTGATTTTTAAATAAAAAATATCAATTTTAAAAAAGAACATTCGTCGAGATGTGATGATTGATGATGACAGCCTCACTTTCTTCAACTTGTCCTCAAAAGTGCTGGGCAGCATGTTGGGGAACAACTTTAAGAGAATAGGTAATGTGAACTCCATCAAGGGGATCACGATGATCACGGCAAACGGAACCACTCTGAAAAGATCAGAGACGGTTCTGACCAGCTGTCTTCGCTCTCTTCTGGTCATGACATGGCCGCCTATGATCCTCTTTACGATGCCGTAAGTGGTCTTCGTCTCGAGGTAGAGAAGCTTAGATCCGACCCAATAGTGATGTAAAGTCTGAAAAAAAATGAGCCATAATCTCATTTTAGCATCTCATTTTTCATCACCATGATGCAAAATATTTGGAAGAGTACATCTATATTCAAATCTGATGCAGGACAAAAGAAGCGAGAAGCATGACCATCACTCGACGTGAATTTCCAAGATGCCATCAAGCTCTCACCTCTTTGATCAATTTGGGTGAATTGACAACCCATTTTTTCACCTGTTCTGAGATCAGATCTCTTTCTTTGTGATAACCTCGTGTACTCCACCTTTGTCATGCTGAAAGGCTCCTTCTGTGTTGTGGCAGGCGATGATGTGGTGGTAGAGGGACTCTTTTCATCTGCTACAAGTTTCTTCTCCTCTTTAGCTTCGGCAATGGCAGTCTTCAAGACACTTTTGGCCTCTTCGAGGCCCTCGATGGGGCTATCTATCTTCTCTTTCGTCTTCTTGGCAGCAAATCCTCTATATGAAGTATATATGGGCGTCAATGGGCGTAAAGAGGTCACATCTTGTCGAATGATAAGGGGTCTACTGCTCAACAGGCTACTGTGAAACGTAGGTTTGAATTGAAAGCCCTTCAATTGAGCTCCTTTCGATGCTAATAATGACAAAGACATGATTGTGATCGGGAACTGGTCTGTTTTGTGGAACGGAACAAAAACACCTCGGCCTGAAGAATGCGATTCCATTTGCGATTTTATAACGGAAATCCGCGACAGCTGATCTCCTGCTGAAAGATCATCTGAGAGAACTCGAAATTCAAATTTCTGCAGAATACTGGTATTTACTCATGATGAACTCTAACATGATCAAGCCACCATCATGACAATTTATAGAGGTTATCAACATCATGTCTGGGAATCCTGTGGGTCGGCCGAGAAAGGTTAGAAGACCAGATGATCCTCCTCCAAGAAGAGGCAGACCACCCAACTATGTGAAAGAGGCCAATGCTGCAGCAGCCGCAGCCGCTGTGCTTCAGCATAACAGCACATTGACGGCGCAACCTCAGCCGAAAATGACAGCTACCGTATTAGGTGAGGCCGTTAGACCCGGACTCTTTGATCCAGAGGAGGGATTTCCTTCTCTAATACAAAAATACCCCCTCGGTAAATCGCCAAACGGAGAGATCGTTAATTCAATCGGCCTGGTGAGTGACAACAATGTTTGAATGTTGGGATTGATCAGAGATTAGATAGTACCTGATGAAGATGATCTTGTGCCGATACGGCTTGATTTGAACAAGGATGGGCTATCTCTTGTGGACACTTTTTTGTGGAATGTTAGAGGTGCTTTATTGATCCATCATCAGACGATCATAAAATCATTGTCTGAACATTTTGTACAGAGGAGTTTCACACTCCAGAGGAGTTTGTGGAGAATTTATGCATCGATTTGAACCTTCCAGAGACTTTCATGAAAGAGGTAATGCAGCCGCTTCTTTTGCATATTTTTCTACAAAAACACGAAGGACGACCATAAAAATCAACATCGAATTTAATAAAATTAAATACATCAGGCGAGTCAGTCAATACGAAGCCAAATAGAACAATTCATAGACGTAAGGAATTCGTCATTTTTATTATTCTTTAATAAAATCTACAAGGTGAAGAAAAAATATCTGGAGCGCATCAAGGAGATGAGAGAAGCAAATACCCTTCCATCAGAGTTATTATACCTCATAAGAGTAAAATTTTCATTTTAGTTTTTATCCGCAGGATTTTTGTATAATATTTTTCGAATAACATTTCGAAGATATTGAAAACCATAACGAAAAATAGATTGAAAATATATTTTATTACAAATTTCCCTTGACTCCGTTGTAGATTGACATCAGTCTTGGAGGGGTTACGTTGATGGACCAGTTCGAATGGGATATTCTGAATGATTTGAATGACCCAGATTCTATGGCCAGAGGTCTCTGTATGGATCTGGTCAGTTTTTTTATTTATTTACATTTGATTCATTTTGTTTGAAAGATTTTCGAATCGCAATATTAGGAGATTTCGCTGATTTTTCCAGGGTTTGACAAGAGAGTTTGAAGTGGTGATATCTCACAGCATAAGAGAACAAATATATTTTTATACATACCAAATCGCCCTCAATAAGGAATCACAGGTAACAACTTTTCCCGCCAAAATTCGTTATATTTTATATATGTCCATTTCGCTCCTTTTTGACCTTTTTCAATTCAGTATGATTCTGGCTCGTTGTAGCGGACATTTCCCGCCAAAATATTGACTGGATGTAGATCGACATATATCGGCGGCCAAAGCCGATCACGCTCGAGGGATACAGGTAATATTTCACTCACATATTTTTTGGTTCGTTGTAGATGGACAGAATATCCATTCACTCACCAAAATTTGAAATTTGATTTGTCCATAAAACAAAATTAACGATGACAGCAACAACGTCTTCCGCGACCCGATAGAGACATCAATGTGGTCACCGATTCTCGGAACAAGGCAATCTATACTGAATGCAGACCCACGAAGGTTCGTAAAGCAATCTATTTGTCCATTTATATTTTATATTTTTGGCTTTGTACCAATTTCACATTGAAAAATGACTTCTAACGAAAGCTGCGTGGCTTCGACCAACAATAAGGCAAATACTAAAGCAATCTCAATCGTCCTGATTTTCTCATGATGACGGATGATGACGTCATTAGGTTCGGCTACCACATACCCGGGGAGGCGCCAGTGATGACCCCTCCATATACATATATGGAGAACAGCAGGAAGGACAAGACCGAGAAATTGATCGAAGCGGGAGTCCTGAACCAGGTATGTCTCGTTGTAGATCGTCATATTCTCATTCCTCGGGGTGTTTTTGTCAAGAAACTCTTGATGACGTCATCACAGCTCATCGACGAGAGATTTGTCGTCATGGAGGAAGAACAAAAGAAACGACTGGAACTACAACGCATCAGAGAACAAGAGGAAGCGGAGCGGCAATCTTACGTATCTGACGAATCTGGCGTGATGAGTTCCCCCCCTCAAAACTCCCCGCCTATGTCTACAACGCCCATGGAAGGGTCACCCCCCGAATCCCCACAACAATCATCCCCCCCCGCTTCGAACCCTCCCATGTCCCCAGTTGTCGACAATTCCGAGGTATGTCGACACACCGCTCGAAAGACTGAAGAAATAAATTTCATGCAGGGAGAAGGGCAAAAGCGGAAGAGAGAGAAGAAGAGTAAGAAAGAGAAGAAGTCAAAGAGAGAGAAGAAATCAAAAAAGGAGAGACATGCGAATGAATAAACACCCTCCGAGTGTCTATAAAGTGATTGTTTGTGGCCACATGGAGATTGAGAAGATGATGGGTGCTACTCAGAATATTTTTTGTGCACATTCCTCTCTTACCTTTACAAAATCATTATTTATATACAACAATTGCTTTTCCCTTCGTCTAAGACCCAACAAGACACAAAGAACAAACCACACACCCACGAGAATCCAAGCACTAACGTGAACGCAAGGAGATGACAATATAGACAAACTCGTCAGCCCGCGAGCATAACTTGGGCGAGACCCCGTCTTCTCGTGGAGAAGAGCTGTAAAGCAGGCCACTTACGTGTGAAATTAAATTTGGTTCTCAGGCAAATTATTCGATATTTCCAAGTGCGTTGGCTGGTTGTAGGATCATCGCTTCGGCGAAGTGATGGCATTCTGGTTTAAGAATGTTGGAATATTTTTTCTGATGACAACCAAACAGAAACAAACAAACATGATGTTGATCAAGTATAGAAATTGTGTCTCCAACTCTGGAGTCGGTGTTGACGTTTTGAAATCGGCACTTCAGAAGGCGATTCGTAGCGGAGATGAGAACCTTGCTGAGACCGTAGTGGCCGACATTTCTGCATTTTACGACGCCAGAATGGGAAGGTTAGAGTATGAGAGAGCTGGTGATGAGAAAACCGTTAAGAGGGTACTGATGGGGACCCTCACCAATCTATTAAATCGAATCATGGTCACCTATCTCGAAGACATCGAGTGGGGTGAGAAGTCTTTTGAGTTTGAATGTGTTGGCTGATTGTACAGGAACTCCTGAAATGAAGGGAGATGTGACTGTGAAGATGGAGAAATTGCATTTGTCCAATTCTGACGATTCAACAACTTCAGAGAACTTCAAGACCATCCTCCGTGATGTCGTCTTTTCCATGTGCAGAGCGAGATCAAAGTGTAGAGGTTATTCGCTTGTCAGGTGTCTTTCTTGGCAGAAGGAAGAGAACCCAATGTTGTGGAAGATGATGAAGGATCTCGGCTTTGACATCATCGAGGAGATCTCGAACACTTTCAAAGAGCCTCCTGGCATCACTAAAGCAAGAGAGCTGTTAAATGTAGACAAGAAGAACAAATCGTTTAATTTCTGGTACAATCACATCCCCAACAAAGAGAAATGGATCGCGGTGGCCTCTCATCGTCTTAACGGTCGCTTCTCGAGGCTAGATAGCACCATTCCAGAGACGATTCTAAGCGTCCAGTATCCGCTCAATCTTATGACAGAAGCGATAGTATTAGACAGACATACGAAGGAGGGTTTGTCTACTCGCGATCACGGCGAATCACGGTTTGCATTATTGGGATGTCTAGTGTCAAATGAAGCATCATTTTTGCCACCCAAGATGACCAGACTCTATACACAAGCTAGACTTCCAAGACGAGAAGAAGGTCCATGGACACTGGACGATATCTTGAATCACGCTGAAGTGGCGCATCATCTGAAGACATTCGGTTATAGAGAGAGCCTCCTCACGCGATTTCACGTCAGACCACAGGTTACTTGCAGCGAAGCGAGAGGAGACACTTATTTAGGGTACATATGGGGATATCCAGCATTCATCAAAGGTCCATTTCCGGTCGATTTAGACGTCCGCTACTTTTCCCTCGTCCATGAGATCAAATTAGAACTAGGTATCAGCTCAATACAAACACATATCGTGAAGATGATACCGGATCGTTGGCCTTCTAAAGCCATACCTTCCGAGGGGAACCCAAGAGCGATTTGGACACAGAATAAGAGGGTACCGGTTGGCTACAGAAACAAGATCGAGGACATGGTCGCTCATCCCTTTTTAATCACAAGATCGCTCATTCCAGAGGATGTCTATCCGGTACCCTCCGTGCGGTACGCCGACATCAAATCGGGCAAAGAAGAGAGGAAGTGGGGTGATGACGTTCGCATTGTGGACTGGGATAAAGTATCTGAGAGCGAAGGGGGAGTGTCTGTGCCTGACCTGAGCGAGATGAGGGAGGAGAGTAGACTGCAGTTCTTATTCTGTTGTGTGTGGAAGTACGCCTTCGGTATTCCGGATCCCGTGAGTGTCAATGTCATGTCAAATATGACATTTTGACATTTTGACAGGCTTTGAGAAATTTCATTTGGACGAAGGGGGATGGAAAGGTGTACAGTGTGGACGAGGACGCGCCGTTTTCTAAGATCAAAGACCCAAGGCCATTTCGCTTCAGCGCAGAGACAAACGGTTTTCTTCGAAAGACGATTGAGAGGAATTTCGACGAGATTTCGGAGAGACTGAAGAGATGGGTCGTTGTAGTGCGAGAATTTTCTGGGAGAATTCCGGACGTAGAAGTGATCGCGAGGACTCTGGAAAGCATCGACGATGAGGAATTGTTGTTTTCTACTTTATTTGGGAAGGTGTCAAGCAAAAAGAGAAAGGCACAGGATATTGATGAAGAATGAAAGATGAATAAACGACGCTTACAATTATGAATTTGAATTTTCTTGGATTATTCTGAACATCGCTTCTTCTTGATGCAAAGTCTTAAACTGAAATTATATCTAGTCCCAGTTGTCCAGCTTCAGAGAATGTCGACAAGCCTCATGGGCACCTCGTGTGACTCCGAATTTCTTTCCGCAGCGGAAGAAGACGGAGTGGATGTTGAAAGGGTGTTCTACTCTTCAGGGGATAAATTGTGCTTGGTGCATGTAGCATGAAATATCGAAAGGGACCACGTATTACAATAGGTGTCACGTTGCAATTTTCATATGCTTGTCACTTATTTGTCATTTTCCTCTCACCAAATTCTCCCAAATATTTTCACAATGACAGGGGCTCATCTTCATCGTAATCATCGTTGCTCCCGCTTCACATATTTTTGTAATTTTAGAAACGTTATCAAATGAATAGACACAAGAGGGTGATTGTTGTCTGACAAAGAGTCTCGAATTTTGTACATTCATAATTATATTTGTTCAAGAGGGATGCCTCGCAAAAGAGGGGTGCCCCTCCGGTTTGTAGTTGAGCCTCTTAAGTTCTATTTCTTTGATGCAGGGTAGAATGGTGACCCGATTGTCTTGTCTCATCGTGACGGTAACGATCAATCGACCAGAGACGCGGCAGAATCGTCCATGGAATTGATCATTGCGGTAGTATGTGATCATCTGATGATCCAGATCCAAAATCATGATCATGACGTCACCACTGCCGAATTTTTTGGTGGCGTCGGAGTTATATTGGCCTGAGTCTCCATCAGCAACAATTAAATGCTTTTCAGTCTCGTGTTCATAAGAAGTATATTGTGCCAAAAATATGATTCTCGAAAATAAAAAATAATAATAAAAATAAAAAACAATAATAAGATAAAATCAAAATTAAATAAAAAATATAAGATAAAAATAAAAATAAAAATAATAATAAAAATAAAAAATATTTCACCTTCTTGCCAAAAAGTTCCCCAGCCCGTGACTCCCCAATTTTTACATTTGTAATTTCCGACGCATCCGTTCAACTTGAATTTTAAGTTTTTTCTTCAGGAAAACAGAATCTTACCGTGTTGTAACCGTCATCGAATGACATCTCCGTGACACCTTATGACGTCAGAACTGTCATGATGACGTGAACATCATTCTCACCAATTACGCACGAGTCTCCACCATCGTCTATAAATAGCTTGATGACTTGTACACCCTTTTTATATATGGTTTTTGACTGTGCTACCCCAATACCGTGGTACAGTTGTTTTCCCGCGCTCAGAAAACTATAAAATTCTGTTGGTTTTTCTCGTAAATTCATCGAAATTTCACGTACTTTTCGTCGAAAGAGATATTATTCGCTTTTAGAGGACCAGGGTGCCATTTTGGGGTGCCTGAGATTTCAGTGATTTTTCATCGCAAAAGGTGGTCCAAAATCCGTCATGATTTTCCTCCATAAGATGGATGACTTACCCAATACAAGACTTCTGAATGAAAATTCTTCGAATTTTCGAAGCTCAGTTATATCTACACGAGACGAGGCGTATTCATTATGGTACAAATTCCGCCAGACCTCACTGTACAATCCATCCCTATGACGTCATCATTACTCGATCTACAGCGATATCTACAACTCACCTTGGCCGTAATATCCGATTCCAAAACTGACAGGTTGCCTCACAGTTGAGCAGATCATTAACGGAGAGATACGAGAAGATCAAAACGAAGATGTCTAAGCCGTAATCTTCTGGTGCGAATGCAAATGTTTGGGACTCGTCCTTGTCAACCAAAACATTTTGGTGGGCGCGAAGGGAGGGGATCAGATCAGGATTTTCGCAGAGTGACCACTGATCATATTTAAAATTAAAAATTTTCAATTGGGTCGATTCACGAGATAAGGCTCATGATCAACAGGACATAGTAACGATGATATTCTGTACCTCTAAACCGTGTCGAGGGGTCTCATCTTGTTTCTGTGTGATATCCTTGCAGTTCATTTTTTGTGGTAAGAAGCTCACGTCGTCAAAAATACTCGTTCGAGGAACCACTCCACACGCTCTAAGTCCCCCAAGGAAAGTACGGAGCAGAAACATCTGTCTTCCATATCACCATTTGTTGTCGTAATGTCATTTTTGAAGAAGGTCAAGGTCATCTCTTGGACCTGAACATAGAAGAGATAACCACCTTTTAGACAATAACTTTTGGTCTCTTCCTTTGTATGATGGATGATTTTCCCTGAGAGCGTAGACGAATTCGACTACAACTGTCAGAACAAATTTTGTGACTTCGAAATTTTGGCGGTCAGGAATCACGGTAATGCTCCAAACATTTCAAGCACGGTTGAAATCGCGGTTATAACCGTGCGCCGGCTGCTAATTGGCAAAAATCCTACTGTCAAGACTGTGTTAAACACTTGATCTTGTCCAGATCAATACAACAAAAATCTAAAAAAGCCAGAGCGAAAAGCACAAAACAACCTCTTTATTTGTACTTCAAGTTCCTCCAAGTCATATAATATGCCTTGAAAAAGTCAGTCACGTCTACACCAAAGACTACTACATGTCCAGGTCTCCCGCTCTGCGGTATCTGTACAGCGAGACATATCTTCTGTACAGCACGGACGTTCCAATCGCTGTGGCCAACAGCAAGAGCACTAAGAGGACGGTAGTGACAATGCAGCTCCTGCCGAAGGAGCTGCATTTTGTCGAAGAATTATTGATGCCCAAGAAGTTGTTCTTGGCTTTCACACCGATGTCAGGGAAGTCGGTGAAGACCCCATCTACACCGAGGGCAAAAAACGCCTCTATTATTTTTCAGTTTAATTTTTAAGTTTAATTTTTTTATGGATATCTACCAACAAAAATGTCGAAAGTTGTGTGACATCTACAACACTGTAAATACTCACCGATTTCCTCCTGCATCGACTTGAATTTTCTGACGTCGAAATATCTCGTTTCATTGCGAAAGGTATAAGGATGCACCTTCAACCCGGTCTTGTGTGCGTCGCTCACTATACGTCTTTAGTTTGATTTTAAAACAACAACGGCAAAAATTCTGCATGTCAATTGCATTAAAAAATCGATTTTATTCCCGCCAAAATTTCACTTGGAATCAATTTTGGGATTTTTCCGAATAAAAAAAAATTTTGGCGGGAAAAGGTATGTATAGAATAAGACCATACCCAGAGATGTAGCCTCAGACAACTTTCCGTTTGGGGGGCTGATGGGCATGATGAGTGTCTTACTCGGCCCAATCCCAATAGCATATCGACTTATCTCTTTCAATCCTGTTATTATTATTTTGGTGATCTACATCATGTCTCTCCCCGCCCGGGAACAGATGTTTTGAGATGATGTTCATGATTACGGCGAAACCGGAAATGATTAAGAGTTCAAAAAGATCCAATCTTGAAATTAAAGAGGAAGACCTTTTGGGGTGGCGAGCTCTCGGAAATAAGAACCAGAGTCCGTCTGTATCTCATCACTTCTGCCCAACAGCTGAATCAGAGGCACATTTGTCATCTGCATTCGTCAGATGACGTCAACCTACACAAAATGATGGTAGGAAATGGATGTGGCTCACATTCTTCAGTTTGAGAAGATTTTGTGTCTCAAAAGACTGGATGAGCACCGATCCATCCGTGCGATTGAAACCGAATAATTCCAAAGCGGCGACCAACTTTTCTTCTGAGGTCAGATTATACTTCAGAAAATGTGTCGGTGATTTCGTCTCGATGTAAAGACCATATATTCTGCCGTGACTCTTCTCCAGAGCTGCGCTGTTTTGGAGATACTCCTGCGAGAATGTCAATGAGAGGTTTATGGCATGTAAAGACACGGACGTGCAAAGTGGGAATGGTATACAGGCCGTTCCAATCACTGCTTCTAAAGGGTAGAGATTCTCTGCATCGGAGTGTTTTCAATTCAGTGGCGGTAAAATCTTTAAAACATCAACATTTTCATCATGTTTCAGAGCACCTTCAGAGAACCACCCAGTGGTGTTGATGTTATCGATCACTTTGCTCGTATATCGCGAGGCAAACTCTTGATGTGATGCAACATCTGTCGTCACACCCAATTCATTAGAATGAAGACAGAACAACTCTCCATCCTGAGATCAATCAACAACTGGATCTTGACAGACAGTCTTCACCTTTGAAATGACGAGATCGGCCTCCAGATAATCCGCTTGCTGATCTGCTGCCAAGGACCAGCTCGCGAATGTCTCCTCTGGTCTTGACACCGTCAGATTTATGTGAGAGATGTTGTTATTACCCACCGATATCCAGAAGCACCACGATGCGCGACGATGACGGGTGCAGAACCAAAGGAGAGACATTCAGTTGTGCAATAAAGAAGGAAGAGGCAAAAGGACACCCTCGAACCCACCACCATCATCGGGAAGCTGCCGGAAATGTGAAAATCAAACAAAATTATTGTCACGTGACCTTTTCTTTTTTTCCGCCCAAAGTCAAAAGAAATCCTAACCGCGACTTTGCGGTAACTGACGTGAAACGTGCTGGAGGTTTGAAGACTGTGCCTTCCCTGCCCAAAACAGAGGGGATGCCCGCCCAAAACACAAACAGCCGGTTCAGATTCCAATCACAGAGAATAACAATTGCCAGCCATCCAATGAGGACCTCATCGCACATTCTGCTCCTCTTAGTGTCCAATATTTGTTCGTTGGAAGTGATCACATTATTATTGTTGAAGGTTCTTATGTGCTCAGCTGTACATCGGAGGCACAGAGATGGACACACCAAACTGTGGACTGTCTTTGGACAATACCTGCGCTACTCTGAATCTAACGTGTTCATCTCCAACTTGACATTACCACTTTTGCAAAGCGTGCCATTGAAAGCAGCTTGATGTTGGAGAACTCTATTATCGGGCCTTCTACCTTTTTTTCTGGCTCTGGATTATACCTCCAAGACCTCAAGGAAATCAACATCACCAATACCGTGTTACGCAAGGCCTTCTTGCACTTATCGGGAGAGCTTCCCATCTCCAGTCTCATGGAGAATTTTTTAGTGGAGGACAGCTCCATCCGATTGCAAAAGAAAGGTGTCTACAACGGGAGGAGAATCACCCTGGCCAGATCTTATTTGGAAGTAAGAGAGGCCGGAAGCGAGGTACAATGAGATCTTCAGTGGTATCACGGTTGCTTACCATGAATATTGTGTTATTCTCCGGCATAAGTCAAATGGAAAGATTGTTTTCAGCTTGTACATCCAAACTGATTTGTTACAGTTGGTTCATTTTGATTTGGAAGGAAGTCATACAATTATTAATGCCCATTTGTCTGAACCAGGAAGTCTGACACTGAAAGACATCACCTTCACCAATGCCACAAGGTGACATCTCTATTGTATATCTTTCTGATGAATATTATAGTTAGAAAAGTAGTTAAGGAATCTTGACCACTGTCAATGTGACATCTTTGAACTTTGTCATTTCACTTTGATTCTTATTGACATATCCTTCTTGTCCAATGTACATCGTCAAAAAACAATGATGATGGTCCTCACGGTGATATACCCCGATCTATTATATTTATTTCACAGATACCTACCATCTTCATGGAATAGACTTTGTGAATGTTATTGTGATGCGACAGGATAAACCATCAAGTACAACTTTATCTACAACTTATTCTCTTCTAGGAATAGGCCCCGCCGTGAGGTCGATGCTCCCCTTTCGAGAAGTCCTGGTCTTGCTGCCTCCAGCGAAATGCGCTTGGCTCCATGCTCTGATGGAGCTGATGGAGCGGATCCTTTCTGATGGAGCGCTGGTAGAAATCAGTGTTGTAGGTTGCTGTTTGGGGACTGAACAGTTTACTGCAGCTTTGCTGCGCTGGTGTAGCGGCGCTGCTGCGTTGTAGATGTTGTAAATATAATAATAAATGGAGAATTCAATTTTTTTAAAATAAAAAACGTACCGAGAAATTTCTTTTGGGTTGATGTCAGGATTGTACGGTTGTACAGACAAGAAGATTCCAGGAAAAATCGGGACATTAAATACTGACACTTCCACACTCTTATTAAACTTCTACAAAAGTTTCAGATTGGAAATTTGAAAATGATTTTTTGGCGTTCACCTCGTGTGACTCCTTCGTGACGGGAGATTTTACACCCAAATTTCCTGCGAAATTTCAGCGAAATTACATACGATTATTCTGAGAAATTTCTCACCCATTAAGAATTGTAGAGGGTCGGGGGTGTTGGGCTTGTGTACAGACATAGCCCTCTCTCTGTCATTCATCATCATCTGAAATTCATCAGAAATTTCCATACGAATGTCCCTCCCAGGGCATGACGTATGATGACGTCATCATACCTCCATTCGGTGAAAATCGACTGTCATGGAAGTGAGATCTGTTCCTGGAACCAACAACTCTTTACGTAACTGCACACCCGAATGAAACATCACCACCTTTTCCATCAGTAATCTTTCTGTCTAAAAAACTCACTTGATTCGCAATGGTTTCAATCTCCCTCTTCACCTCTGCAAACCTCAACATTTCCGCCTCCACTGTGAAAATTCAAAATTTGAAAATATAGCCGTTAAAAAAAGACATCGTGACGATTGAAATTCTAAAGACGGAAGAGGACCTTTTTCCTTCAGGTCTTCGAAATGATTGATTTGTTCCTCGTCTTCAGATGAAGCATCTAAGTGGTCACTCTCCTCCTCATATACTGGGGGCTCCTGTCATCAACATGTCATCAACAATGTCATCAACATGTCATCATCACGTCATCATCCATGTCATCACGTTGTACATTCTTCGTAGTGGCATGGGTCATCCCGGTTGTCATGGTTTTGACTGCCGTGGGCTTTTTATGCAGATCGAAAGAATCATGGTGATGACGTCATATGACGTCACTATAATTTCAAGTGATGTCCTCACCTCATCAGCGGCAGTTGCTCTTCTGTACAGTTGTAGTGCGGGGGCGTTGTTGTCCAGGGTGATGTGCTTATCTAAAGTTTGGACCCACACATTCCTTCCCAAAGGAGACTTGTAGTTATTGTTGATCTACAACCAGTCAGAAAATATTTTTACAAAAATGATTTTTTGTGAGAATTTCGAATGTTTGGATAGTTTATTGAGAAGAATGTGGACGAAAAAGATGATGTCATCACCCCATGCGACGAGGTGTCGTCCTCTGAATCAAATGCATCAGAACCCGAATCAGCTGGGCTGTCTTTGGACGCGTGGGAGTCATAGTCTGCCTCTCCCATGTGCTTCTTCTCCAGCTTGATGGCGTACTCATCTCTCAACAAACACACCGAATCCCCTAGACACGTTAACTAACGTGAAGATGTGGTGGGTTACCGTGTTTGAAAATCAAAAAAGGATTCAAGATGTAAAGAGATGGAAATGAGCTCACCGACGTAGACATCGTAACGTGCACCTTTGATCATCGGTATGGAGCTCCCTTGGGCCTTCTGCAGATAGCAGACATTTGTTCCCACCTGTACACATCAAATTTACCACAGACTTGATGATCATTTTATTCTATTATCGTCGAAGTTGTGAGTTGAACCATCATCCACAAAAATCTCACAAGATTGATAGATATGATTATTCGATGATTACCGATTGAGCCGTTACGACACCGTCTTCCATTTTAATCAAGAGGTGTTTCCTAGACACTCGTCTGTCATCTCTGTCTAGATCTGAACGACCGATCTTGATCTTTCTGCTCTCGACAAGGCGGATGCCAGGATCTGTAAAAGATGTCATAAAGACATTTGTGAAAACAGCCGCCCAGATCACAAAGAGGAGAACAGAAACAAATGAAGTTACCATCAGGGAAGGCAAATAGTCTATCTGAAGAGTTCTGACTTTTGATGGACTTCTTCGGAAACCTTGCAGAAGCGGCTCTGGACAGTTCTGGCGTTAACTGCTGTGGTGGAGACGATGATAATGGTGAGGATGTACCCGATAGAGGTTGCAAGGGAACGGATGATCTGATGAAAGGAGAGCTCAGAAACAAAACGTCCCCATCTTTCGCGGCCTTGCTCTTCTTCATGGCCGTGTCACTGAAGACCTTTTCGCCTGTCAACCGAAGTGTTGTAAAAGGGTTTAAATTTTTTCACTGGCATGCACAAGCTTATAGACACTGCGCCTCGAGCATTTGCCTCTGAACAAGACCTCTTAACAAGGAGTCCAAAGAGAAAGCGTTTTCAAAATGACGTTGTACTTGGACAAAATTACGCGAAACAACTCGGGATTCTCTGAACTGAAAACGCACACGAAGACAACAAATGAATCAGGACGCGCATGCAACAACCCTCGCAGCAAAAGCAACTCTAAAGGAGCACAATGCCGAAGGAGATCCTGATTGGGATTGTGTCCAAGAATTAATCCAATTTGTCAACAGGAACGCTAAGCACATGTATAAACCAATCCATCGCCTCTCATTTTGAATCGTTTACAGGGGACCCGTTCTGGCGAATATTTTTGAGAATCAGCTAGTGATGCATCGGAAGGACCATAGGTAAGAAGATTCCTCACTGCATTTGATTTATTCACTTATACATTGCCTGATTACATCAGCGTACAATGGCCGATCTCCAGAGCCATAGATGCCTGTGTGAAAGATTGTCCAGAACATTTTCGCAATGCCGTGAGTGTCAAACCATTCATCTTGGTGATACAAGCCACTTTGAGAGAGAAGCACAGATTCAACGATCCCGATTGGGAAGCCGTTCGTCTTCTGGTGGAACTGATCAATCATGATCCAATGTATATGTAAGTTTAATTTTTTGTGGGAATGAAGAGACCATGCGTCGACACACCCGCACTGCCATTTTCTAATGTTGTGGCTTTGCACAAAGATATTGATAGACAATTTTAAATTTCAAAATCAATATTTCAAACGAAATAATATAAATTTTCACTGTCAAGATTTTATTCTTCAATTATTTTTAAATATTTTATTTGAATTTTTCTAATTTTAGATCAGGTCGACAATTGTGGCAGATTTATTGGGAAGTCAATTGAGAACCCACAGAAAGGACCCGAGGTCAGTCTTAATACACGGTTGTGCACGAGATTTTTGCGGTAGCAAACCGCGCTTTGTGAAGAATGTTTTGAAGAACACGATGCACTTGTTTGCATCACAAAAGATTGATCATTTTTAATCAGATGGCATCATCCTCTTTAATGATCATGAACTGATGACATCAGCGCACAATGGCCGACATTGTTGACCATCGAGGCATGTGTCAAGAGATGTCCATCAGATTTCATTCAAGCCGTTCAGCAGAAGCCCTTCATGGATAGAATGAAGAAGACCGCAGGATCGCGCATGGCCCATCCGAGATCATATGATTCCATCAGAAAGAGGAGGTCCATCACATCTGATGGATATATGAAGATCAGAGTCCAAGAGAAGGTGACGTCTATGTGGCATGATGATCATCGCATGCCAGAAATGAGCTCAGACAATCAAATGCAAATGTGGAATGATGGGCTGTGAGAGGTGGTCAGTGCTGCGGCTCTGCCGAATATACCTGTTGATTATTTTCCTGAACTTTATGGCAGTGGCGATCTACAATGCGGCAGAGCCGCAGCGGTGTACATCATTTTCATGCGCTGCGACAGTCTACAACGCGGCAGAGCCGCAGCAAATGTTCACGCACAGAGGCGATCTACAATGCGGTAGAGTACATTTTCCGGACTCTTCGTTTTATTTTGGTATTTTTTAGGTTCACGTCAGCCTTTCCACAGTTTGCACGTGAATCCTCATACGTCTTAATGATGTCATGTGATTGATGATGATGTAGGTGCTGGCGTTGATTCAGAGTTGGGGTGCTGGCCACAAGGCCGAACTTCCACGTTACTCAGATTTATACTTGAAATGCATAAAACACGGTACAGTGAGCGTGATGACGTCATGATGACGTCATGCAGGGGTGGAATTCCCACCTATGGAGGAAGAAGACCAGAAGCCTTTTGAAAACAACACACCTACAGAAGTGAAGAGACAAGTTGTAGAGAGACCACAGCGCAGGCCCACCATTTCAGAGGGTAATTTATTGTAATTTTCAAATCGAATGGAAGATCTTCGTCCTTTTATATCTTCTGTGTTGCATTAAAATTCCAACCAAATTAAATTTTTCTCGACTTCAAATGATTGATGATCATAGATATGATGGCCGAGTTGAATGAGATGAAGGCAACGGTAACCGTGTTGGAGTCCATATTAGAAGCAACAGAGGATAACACACAACTCTTAGGCAATGATGTGGCCAGCGACCTCCAGGTACTTTCTCTTTTTTTCCCGCCAAATCCGCCCATTCGAATTTTAAACCATCAGGTGGCCTCGCGCCAACAAAAGGAGAAGCTGGACAATTACATCTCGGAACAACTTGGAGGAAGCCAAAATAATGAGCAGCTGCTGCACCTCTTGATTCTACTCTATGAGAGATTAGAATCTGCAATCAACGAATACGAATTGTTACTATCCGGTAGAAAAAGGCGGGATTTCCGCAGCATTTCCAAGAGGTGAGATTCTGATATGTCACATCTACAACGAGTCAAAGTTCGGGTGTCTACAACGAGATGACGTGTGAAGGGATATCATGCAGGGGGCATCCAGTGATGAGGAAGAAGACTTTTCTCCCAGAGAATACAGGCCCTCAGCACCACCCGAGACCCTCCGCCCACACCGGTCCCAACCGGTAACATCTTCATTTCTGTACACGTATATGTCGACATGTTTATTTCTGTACAACATGTGAAAGTAGCAAAAGTGATGTCTGGTGCTTCAGTTCTGTACATGTCGACATGTCGACAATATCGATACGTCTGTCAGAGACTGTACATCCCCTCTGAAAAAGATTAGGACGATAGTAGAGGACCTCCCCGCTCAGCTTGGGATCTCGGCATGGAGCTTTTAGAGAACGTCCCAAACAGTGAGAAGAAAGTGAACAACAGCGACCCCTTCTTAGAGTGGCTGATAACCGGCAAGCAGGTGAGTTGGAGATGTATACTCTTTGTGATGACGTCAGGTATCTGCCAACAACAATATCGCTGGAAATCCTTTTCTAGACAATAAATGATCAACTCTTATTCTATAAAAACTTTGGGTAGTGGTTGATGTAACTTGAATTTACCCTTTTGCACCAGAAAAATTAAAACCCACCACTTCTCGTCGACATGTGAGCGAAATGTCATGGAATGTTCATGTACATTTCACACGAAACATAGTGGAGTTGAGCCAAACAAAATACATTTGATGTGTGGACCAACTTTTCGCCCAAAGACTTTTTTTAAATTTTAAAATACATTGCAACACCGTTGTATCCTATTCAAAAATGTGGCAAAAACTCAACTTTTTTGTGCAAAATACGAGCGAACATTTCGAGATGAAACAAATTGTAGC
>KV921174.1:0-15293 GCA_002081555.1 Protostelium mycophagum | reverse complement strand
CAATTTCCGACAGACCAGACAACACTTTCCGAGAGGATGGATGACCCCGAGCGATTCACTCAGGAACCTCTCACTCCTTTCAATGACAAATACTTTGAGAGGTCACAGATAAAACCGAAGAGGTTCACACGTCTGAACACAGTCGCAACTGCTATCGCCCAATTCCAGGCATCTTTAGAGACAAAAACACTGCAGCCAATAGAGGAACAAGCAGCCCTTAACACGGAAGAAGATGAAGAGGAGCTCAAGGTGAACCATATGTGATCAACTATATATGTGATATCGCTGACCACATATAGCCGTCGACACCTCAACACACAAGCGGACTCTTGCAGAATCCTGTATCATTTATGAAAAGCAAGATGAAAGATGTCGCGGGACACGCACTGAAGAAAAGAGGGAAGGAAAAGACAAACAAAAAACAAGCTGGTGATGATGACTTTCCCATCACGGATGTGAGAGATTTGGACAGATATGAATACGAATACGTGTTGGTTTTTCAGGAGAGTGAGAAAGAGGCCGCACATTATGCCGAGGTGAGATCAGCTTCTTTCATACAAAAAAATGTCACGTCCTTCGCATTTCCTTTCGATCAAAGAAGGATCTCTTTCACACAAACCCTTCTCTTGTTCTGAAATACCGCTGTTGACATTGATGATGATGAAATTTTGATTATTATCAATAGTTCTTAGCATCCGCCTCAGAAGATGTACCGGAGAGTTTGAATAAGAGGGTACAACGGAACAGAATCGCTTACAGATTGGGAAAGAGAGGACTGACCGTCAAATTAGTGAAAGCCACATTACCGGACAGTGACGAATTATTTATGCTGGTGGGCGCCAGGCCCAGCATGCTGGAAGCCACGGCAGAGTACATTGGTCTGCAGCTGCCCATCAAGGTACATTTTTGAATTTCAAATTTCAAACTAACGTGAACAGAAAGAGTTTGGAGGAGGTTATGGAGAATTTGAGAGGTCGGCGAGACAGATGTTCGAGCCGTGTGGAGTTGATCATGTTTCTACCGGCATCAACGTACTGGTTCCTTTAGAGGACTCAAACCAAGATAGTCAGGAACACGCAGACGAAGAGTCAACCTTCCATAACTTGTTCAGTTCATCGATGAGGCAGATGCTGGTGAGGCACCTGATCGAGGGTGAGAAAAACGCAGGAGGGGCCGGAATCGGTGAGTCTACAACCAGCACACTGGTTTATTTCTCTTTAATAATAAAATCATTCATTTTTCTGTTTGAAAGAAAGATTGAACTCATCTTCTTCAGATCTCGACCAGATTCAGCATAATGGAATTTTAGACAATTATTTCCCAATGCATTCACAGGGGCCGCAACGCCTATTATTAGACGGATGGGTTAAGAGGCTGTTCAGAAGACAGCCACTTCAGGACATACGTAATTATTTTGGGGAAAATGTTGCCCTCATGTTTGCATTCATGGGTTTCTCTTGTTGGTATCTGATCACTGCCGCGGTGATTGGTGTGCCTTGCTTCATCGTAGAGTGAGTTTCCCACCAATTGTACTTTTTGAATTTGAAAATGACCGTTTTAGACGTGCGACGGGTACCAGTTGGGCCAGTTCCCTATATTCAGTTTTCTTGGCCGTCTGGGCGACAATTTTTCTCAATTTTTGGAAGAGGTACAACTCCAAACTGAATTTAGAATGGAACACTCTGGATTTTTCACATAAAGAGACCATCAGAGCTGCGTATCATGGAGTTGAAAGACATGGCTTTGAAGAGGACGGAATCTGGGTCGATTTCGACCATCCGGGTGAGATTTTAAAATCCATTTAAAGAAGCAAAGTACACCTGACTTGAATCAAAATACAAATTTATATTTCATAATTTCATATCTACTTTATATATAACCAAATATTTTAATGACGTCATCATTAAAAAAAAAGAATATTTTTTGGATCAGTATGGCTTGATCTCTTGATCTTTTCTAATGGAAACCAGACATGAGAGACCATGGTATGCTATCGGCAAAGAAAAACAAGTATTTTCCAGGACACATCAAAGTCCTGAGAATCATTCTTACCATGATTCCGATGGTGATCATTGGCATAATGCTCGTCCTCATCACGATCGCCATCATGAGTCTCAGAATCTATCTCACGAATCAGTGAGTACTTTTCGAATCTAAACGTAACTGAACGAAATAGGCTGAGTCAATTTGGAAGCTATCTGGGAAGTGCAGTGAATGCCGTGACAATTCTAATCCTCAACTTTTTGTACAGATACTTGGCCTACGGTCTCACATCCTGGGGTATTTTTCTTCATATCAGGAAAGAGCTGATGGGGTATAGAGAACCACAGAACACAGACAAGTTTTGACAACTGGTTGATCATCAAGATCTTCCTCTTCCAATTCATCAACTCTTACACTTCGCTGTATTACATCGCGTTTTTTAAGAACGGCACGCATCTGTGGGGAAGAGAAGATCTGGTGGACCACTGTGGCTCAGGCGGAGGAAACGAATTGTCAGGTGCCTGCCCAGATGAGCTCACGATTCAGCTCGGAACCATCATGATCATCAACACAATCAGCAACCAAGCTACTTCTCTTATTTTACCTTGGGTTCTGAACAAGGTCAAGAAAATCTTCCACTGGAAAGTACCCTCCGACACACCACAGTGAGTGTACATTTTATGTCGACGTCGACTGAAGTCGACAGGTGGGAGAAGGAGTCTAGGTTGGTGAAAGACCCTGGAGTAATCGATAAATACAGTCAGCTTGTCATTCAGTACGGATACATTGTGCTCTTTGCCGCTTCCTTCCCTATTGCACCTGTCATTGCGCTTCTCAACAACTTGGTCAACATCAGATCATATGGCCTGACCATGCTAAAAGTGAACAACAGACCGGCTTACAGAGGGGCCAAAGACATAGGAGTGTGGTATTTGATTCTTGAAATACTAGGAGTATGTGGTGTTATCACCAACTGTCTTCTCATAGGTATTATCTTTTCTCTGTGATGAAGACAAAACTGATCATGACTCAGGGTTTACTGCCAATTCGCTTTTCCAGACCGTAGGGACAGCTCTTGGCACACTCATCGCTGTAGTTCTGCTGGAGCACATTCTTTTGGTGGTGAAGTTCCTCGTAGAAGTCATCATCCCCGACGAGCCCCACGAAGTTCGCGAAGCCATCGTCATCAGAGAGTACATTGAAAATGAGGTGACAATAACAATCATTCACCGGACGTGAGGACTGAATTTTGGAGGTGTTTTTAGAGATGTCTGCAGCCAAAAGGAGGGACTATGAGGCCAAGAGAAAGGAGTGGGAGGCCGAAAACAAGGACGGAAAGACAAAGAGGCCACCACCCCTTCCACAAGAGAATGATAAACTACACTTCAGAAAACACTTTGCAGAACAACAACGCCAAACCCAGCACGAAGAAGAGATCTGAGATGAATATTTGTACATGGATTCAGAATAAATTATTGTATCAAGTTGTGGTGTTTGCGTCGACAGAATCTTCCCTGAAAAGGATTTTTGTGCGTCTACAACGCTGCTTCGTGAAACTTCACCAAGAGGAAGAGAAATCCCCGTTTCAAAGAAACAGGACGGGAGTCTCGCAGCTCATTTTCAAGCGGTAACATATAACAACAGCAGCATGAGGCGTATATTTGGAGGAGGTAAACCGGCCACACCGGCACCTACATTGGAGGAAGCGACACAGAAGGTTTGAATCATTTGAACAATACAAAATGTAACATAACGCTTAGATGGATGGAAGGATTAATGTCACAGATGAAAAAATTAAGAAGCTGGATACTGAATTAAGAGACTTGAGAGAGAAGATGAGCAAGGTGAAGAAATAATCTCTTCAGATGAAGGACAACCTGACGTAATGAGGTACGACCCGGCACAAGTACACACAATATGTTAAAGCAGAAGGCCATGAAGGTTCTTAAACAGAGAAAACTGTGAGTATATATGTCGACCAAAATTTGTCCATGCACCATATAACTGATTGAAATCGTTAGTTATGAAGGACAAAGAGATCAGATGATGAATCAGAGCTTTAATATGGAACAAGTACAATTCACCAGCCAAAGCATGAAGGACACAATCACCACAGTGGCAGCTATGAAGACGGCTTCTACAGAGATGAAGAAGCAATTCAAACAGATCAAGATCGACGATATAGAGGTGAGCACATTTTGAAAAATTCCTGTGATGACGTCGTCATAGAACATGCAAGATGATTTGGCAGACATATATGATCAACATAATGAAATTCAAGACTCTCTTGGCAGATCTTATGATGTCGGTGAGATCGATGAGACAGAGCTGGACGATGGTAAGTTTTATTGATCATATGATGTGAACAGCTGCAGACAATCTGCTCGAGATCAGCAGTTTTTGTACTCTGATCATCTCCACTGGACATGATCTCGTCCTATTTCTAGAGAGACACTGACCACTAATAGAACTGGCTGCGTTGGGTGATGAGATCGAACTCGATTCAGAGCCCTCATATTTGACGCAAGAGGCACCAGCTCTTCCTGATATTCCACAGGACGCAGAACCTGCTCAGCCTGCTGTGATGAAATAATAAAAGGTTATTGTTTATACATCTTATTGATCTACAATTGTGTAGATGTCACCTGTCATTCTTCCGCGAAATGATTGCGAGAGATTAAATTTAGCTCTTTTATTATAAATCCAAAAAAAACCCTCGCCAAACAGGTCCACCACAGGAAGGCTTGAATAATCTCAGTGAATTCAAACGTGGCACAGATCCAAAGACAGCCCGAAATATGCTGTGACAACCTGGAACACACCGGGCAGAACATAACGTGAAGTCAGTTTGAACCTCTGAATAAGCGTATAAGCTGTTAGCTGTACACGTGCAGAATTTGTTCTCATAGCCATTGATTTTCGATTGAAGCCTTCGACCCCAGATTAAAGAGTCCGGACATAAGGGGTGATGTGGGACAACTTTTCCCCTGGAGAACCCAAAACTTTCCCCGGGGAAAGTTTCTCCAAGTTCTTAGAACTGGACATAAACATGGTTTCTATGGTGATCGACGTTGGAAGCGAGTCAGTGTATACGCTGTTTTTCTTGCAAACATGCAGATATACCCCATCACAAAGGCAAGCAGGAGGTCAAGAAGCATGAAGACAGTCAGAGGCTCTAAAGTGTCCTTAACTATAGATAGCAGTAGAGTGTGTCAGGTGAACACTTCCGACACATTACTCGATCATTTCCTGAAATGTATAGAGTCTGTTCATTGGCGACTTTGAGCCGCTCGAGATGGCGTTATCCAAACTGACCAGAGGTGATCAGTCATTCCTGGCTCAATACGTCGCCGAGCTCTGGGAGCATCATCCCTCCAATTCACTGATAGAATGGGTGGCTCAGTCGCTAGTGTCCGAGTCGACCAAGACCGACCTTCAAGACTTCATCTGTGGAAAGTCTAATACCGGTTTTGCCAGCATCTTGGCGGAATCCATCGTGAATAATGCACAAGGAGAGAGGTTCCTGAGCAACTTGCTCCAGCCCGTCCAAGAATATATCAGAGGTATTCAAAAGATAGAGGTGAGTGCACGCCTCCTAATCGCCAACTGACAGCGGCAGTTGCATAATGAGGACGGACAAACAATCGCAACTACAGCTTTCCACCTCTTCACAGAGAGATTCTCTGAGTCGGTCCTCGATTGTCCAGTGTGAGTGTATCCTCTAAACGCTCAAATGAGACTGAAAGTTGGTACAGTGCTACAAGGCAATACCTTGCTGCTCTAGACAGAAAGATGTCGTTCCATTTTCCCGATGATCATGCAGTCCTCGCCTTCTTCTTTCGTAATTACGTATGCCCGGCGCTCTCCATTGCTTCAGAAGGCGACAGTATGATGACGAGGCACAATTTTTGCATCGTGAGTCAAGCGATGCAGGTAGGACTGGGTTCATCTGGGTCATTCTGACGCGTTGTAGAGCAAGTTACCTCCATATGGTGTCGGTGCGGACTGTGACACCCTTTTGCATGCATGGAATGAGCTCATTAATGAAGCGGAGGTACTTGAGATAGACATCGAGGAGATTGTTGACATGAACAGGTGCACAGAGCAGTATCTATAGTACAATCATATGTCAAATATGATGACCAGAAGACAGCCCGGTCCCTCTCCTCCATCAACAAATTTCTCAGTGGTTCGGTCTGCCAAAGCGCATGAAAAAGTTGTATTTATTTGCTTCATAAACACTTGTATTTCTTCTCATTAGTTATGTTTCAATCACATTCTCTTCAAGGAACTGCAATCAGAATTCATCAGCCCGCATGTTAAGTCCATGATGTCAGTTGCCGCGGGTTAGCCTCAGTTGATCGAGGTGTTGGACGCAAAGTCTATTGGAAACTGGATAGGAAGCAAGTTTGCATGGAGCAATCTTGATTTCAAGTGTTTGTTGTGAAGATGATATTGAGTGTTTTTGTTATGTACAAATGATATCACCGGATCAAATACTGTTGATTATCAGTGGAGTTGGAAAAATTCTTACAAAATGCCGCGCGGCAATGATCATTAGTGTGGCATCAAACAAAACAAGTTACTGCATGCAGATTTGCACAAAATCAATCATCTTCAATTTTCATATCCAGAAATCTCACCCATACACAGACCATCACAATATATTACCAAAATGACACTAACTACAGTAAACAACAGGACACCAGACACTCCCTATAATAAAAATAACAGAAAAAACACACCCTCATTCTCAACTCTAACAAAACCCACAACACCAGAAAATAAAAGCAGGACAAGCCCCAGATGGGGGCCATGTGATGTCTGAGGTCTTTTGATGGTTTGAGGAATTTTATGGGTTGCAAGATAATTATAACAGTCATTCTGAGAAAAAAGTTTAACTATTGCAGAAACTTTTGAGAAATTTTTTATGTGATATCAGAAATCATATCTAATAAGAGTGAAGTGTGAACCCTGCTAGGACATTCAGATATTGTGAAGGTGAATAGTTGTGTGTATTAGTATAATTGTAGAGTAAAATTGATCATCCTATCTTCAATTTACAAGTACAACAAAGTCAAATCACAATGTATTTTATTGAGACAAACTCAGGGCCCTCTCTGATGACACTAGCTGACATGACCAATGACATTTGTGTAGTTGCTCCTCAAATTGGGATGGTTCAAATTGGTATTGTCAACAGTGGAAATAGCAGTTAACGCAGATCTCTGATATCATCTGCGGTAAGAAGCACAACTTTTGCTTTAATTGCTATTTCTGATCCCGATGTTTGTGACAACGCAACAACATCATTGTGATGTTGATCAACACTTCTCTATGCCAAAGTTCTCAAATGCAACATGTCATTGGGACACCAATTCTCATCCTCATGTGTTGTTCAGGTGATGTCAATCCTTATGAAGGCATTAACTATTTTTTGATAAATATTTTTTATTATTTTTGCTTCAAAAATAAGACTCAGATTGGCTTTTCCAGAAAAGACCCTTTTTTTGGAATTTTCAATGATGAGAAGAGGATGAGAGAAAAGGAATTGTTTGACAACAAAGAATGTTTATTCCAAGGCGCGGTGCCTCGGACCTGACCTGTCACGGCAGTGTCATCATCAATATCATCGCGGGGATGTTCTAAAGTATTCACATGAACACACCATGTTAACTCACGTCAGGCTAATCGGATAAACCAACTCCCGAAAACAAACTCCTTCCGAGTGGCTCTCAATCTCAACCATCATCAACATGTGCACCCAAGAGCTGCAACAAGGAGAGGAGAAGCACAACACAAAGATGGACCTGCGTCGCACTGTGGACTTTCAGCCAACCCCTATGCTCATCAACAAGAGAATGACATTGTGGAAGAACGGCAAGATCCCCTCGACCTTTTGGAATGCCAGAAAGAGTTCTGAATCTTGATGGTGGAGGAGAGAGCACACAGAGGTTCTTGACTGAGAGGGGCTATATTTATTAGAGATAAAAGGTTTTGTGATCGAGCATTAATCATCTTCAATGGCGACCTGGTGGAAAACTGCAAGCAGAAAATGTTTATTTTGTCTGTGATGGATCATCTCAGGAAGGGCATCACAAGACGATTGGAAGGACCTCCTTGCTTCCTCATCCAATACAGCGCAAATAGACCACCAGCCAAAATGCCAACATATACGGGAATCCAGTTGAAGCCTAAACATCATTATTCCTCCATGTACATGTCGGTCAGACGATATGTTGCGGTGTTGGTGGCTTCGCCTCTATATATCAAAGAAAGTGGTTTTGTGGAATCACAAACCCAAACCTGAGATTGCATGGGACAATCGGATTCGTCATCCAATGACATTTCATGAATTCGCGATGGAATCAAAGACAAAAGAAGACGTATTTTATTGCAAATGAAACTGAAACCGAAAGACAATGTTTGACCGCTTTCATTAACTACTCACCATGAACCTCGACGCGGACGTATAGTTTCTTTTGAGGACGATTTTTGATCTGTGAATCCAATAGACGGTCCAGAGTACGTCCATCACTGACTCTCACCCATTCTGGTCCATTTTTTACAAAAACGGTGAAGTCAGATCCTTGAAGATCGAGTGCCGATTCTATGTCTTTACGGAAAGCATACAGCCCAGAACCTTGAAAACATCAAAAATGGAGGGGAGGAGATCTCACCAGTTCCATCATAAGTTTCTTCGTATCGTGAGGCGTGCTTGTTGAGCTCGATCTTCTCCCAAGAAAAGAAACCGTTCTTCTTCTCTATGATCAAGTCGAAGGGTGTGTGGCTGGAGGTCATGATGATTGCGATTTGTTTTGTGGTCACGTGCTGGAACAACAAATCAGATCATCTCATTTTCAAACACAAAACATCATGTTCGCTAGAGGTTGCAGAACGAAAGTGGGAGTATCTTCCCGTATTACAAGTGGCTACAGAGCTCAAAAGATCCAAACACAGACGAGGTGAGAACAAATCTACCTCCATATTTGTGCTGATCTGATAAGCATTTTTGCACCTAAATTATCTATTCTTTCGACTCAACGGTACGCTTCGACAGTCGCCGTAGCTGTTGATGAGAACAATTGGACAGAGGTGACCTCATCCCATTTCAACTTTCACAAACTAATTTTCTAAGGTCGTAGAGAAGGCCACACAACCCATTCTCGTCGATTTTAAGGCCGAGTGAGTGTTTCTTCGATATGATTTCTACATTCAAGACTCTTTGCTAACTGCGATTGAAGCTGGTGTGGTCCCTGCAAAGTTCTCGGTCCTCGTCTCGAAAAGATCGTCGCAGAGACAAATGGTGGCATAGAACTCGCTGTTGTGGACATTGATGCCAGCCCATCTCTCACAGACCGCTTCAATGTGACGGCTGTGCCCACTGTCCATGCCTTTCACAATGGTGCTGTTGTTGATTCTTTTATGGGAGCGCAGAATGAAGACCAGATTAAAGAATTCATCAAGAAAGTACAACTGCAAGGACACAAGCAGGATTAGATGTCTACCGATAAAATTTATGCACATGGCCAACATCATTATTCATCACAAAAATTCAGGTTGTGCATTCTACAACTGCGATGCTGTCGAGATGAAGGATGACAATTAATGGATCGAGTTTCGACAAATGTTCTGACACCAAGAGACATTCTTGCCGCTTTAGAGAAGGATGGCACCTTTGATTCTCTGCGGAAACAATTATCAAAAGGATTTGAATCATTGGTGAGAACTCAAACATGAAAATGAGTTGACCCGATTAGTACTTGGACGATATCAGAGAAGAGATCACCGATTTCCTGCGGAAATCAAGCACCCTACAAGAAAATGAATATTTAGATCAGACTGCACGCCAGAAAAATAAGCCAAGTATCTCGAGAGATCTTCGGCTTGAAATGGAAAAGTGAGATCGCGGGCTCAACTAAACCAAATTGATCATATACAGAATGACCGATATCACGAGAACGATAGAGGACAGAATACGGATGCTTCTTGAATCCGAGGACAGTTCCATATCAAAATATTTGAAATCTGTCTCCTCCCATTTTTCAGACAAACAAAGAGAGTTGTACGAATCTGATCCTGCCAACCAAGATGTGATTATATCAGAATCTCATCATCAAGTTTCTGACTTTCCAAGACGAAACAGGACACCACACAAGATCAAATGGAGACCACAAATAGATCACCAACAGAAGTCACTACATTTGCGATTCCAATCGAAAATGCACAATCGTCGACCACAAAGAATGGAATAGAACTTTCAGACAATAATCTGGACCCTTCACAATCTACAATTTCACCAACTTCTACAAACTCCCCAGTTAACCAGACCCCATCCTCGGTAACAAACGAGGGTCACGGTACCGTACCGCGTGAGCCAGGGATGAGTTCATCTACAACGAGTGAAGACAAAGTGGAGAATATTATAGAGGTGAAATATTATTTATATTTCTTTTTTGTTAAATTGGAATTTCAACCAAAAATATATGCAAACTGAAAATAATAATTTTGATATAGCGATCTACAATTCAAACTACAACGGAGACCACAGAAGACGATATGGATGTAGACACACCAGAGGATAAAAAAGAGGCAGAGACAACTGCGGAAAATCCGAAGCAAGACGAAAAAATTGCCGAAAAATCACAAGAAACAGCCGAAGAGGCCACGAAACAAAATCCGGAAGAAAAATCAGAAAAAACTCATCCGGAGACGGAAGAAAAAATCGTCGAATCGGAACAGAAAATAGGAGAAGAAAAAGCAACGGAAAGATCGGAAGAACAGGAAAAGTTACCGGAAGAATCTGAACGGATGGAGAGAGTTTCAGAAAAAAGAGAAGAGAGAGCTGTCACCCCGAACGAAATTACAGAAGAAAGGAATTCAGAAAAAGAGGACCCCGCACTGACAACAGAGGCACCGCAGACCGAAGAACCAAAGGCACAAAATATTCAGCAAGCACAGATCACCGAACAGGCACAAAACATCGGGACTGCCCAAAATGTTGTGCCTGCACAAACTATTGAGCCGTCACAAAATATTGAGCAGGCACAACCTTTCGAACCGTCACAGAATGGAGCGAATATTCAGGTGCAGACCGGACAGGCACAAAACATCGAGCCATCACAAAATGTTGAGCAGGCACAAAATATTGAGCAGGCACAAAACTCTGAGCCGACACAAAACACTGAGCCAGCACAAAACATTGATCCGTCACAGAACATTTCCACTCCTTTCAACACACCCCCAGGTAAATCCAACTCCCATCCATCTACAACCCGTCATCTGATCTAAAAATAGCACCAAACAGCTCTTCCGTCGACGCACCGAGACCAGAAGAAAACGACGGCCCAAAACTGCCCGAATTTGATACAGAGGTGGAGAACAACAGAGTCTTTGACTTTGCACAAAAGATGAGGGAAGACATTTATAAACAGATAGAACAGACTGTTGACAGGCTCCAAGGTAATTTTTCACCGTTTCTTCGACATTTTCGTTGTCGGTTTTTTGTTGGTTTGGATATTGTGATCTTTTACTGACAGATTCAGACGAACAGTTCAGAAAAAAAGAAGAGAGGAAGGTAATACCACCACCACCTCCCACCGTTAAAACCCCGACCTCACAACCGGCTAAAAAAAAACAAGCGGAGGAGATGTTTACTCTGCTGGAAGAGAGTCTCAACTTGAAAAAGGTGATTCTACAACGAGACAAAAAACGACCATCTACAATTGCTATTTTTATTATTATTTTATTGAATATTATCAGCCTGTTGAGGTGAAGCCGGTGGTCAAACCTCAACCCAAACAATCTCTTAAACCTACGGTGAGATTTCACAGAATTTTCCTGGACTTTTCCATGAACAATAATAAATTTCTGATGTGTTGTAGACACCGAAAGAATCTGACAGGGTGGTCAAACCTGCCTTCCCTACCCGTCCCAAAGAATTGGTCCGACCTAACCCCACGGAGAAGGAAAAACCTCATCTACAACCCGTCAACAAAATTCCTGAGCGAACGAAAGAGGGAAATCTCACAGAAAAGTCGAAGATTGTAAATCCATCACCAAAAGTTCCAGCCAAACTGCCATCAAAATCAGCAAAGAAAACGGCAAGTATTCAACACCAAAAAAATATTTTGTATAAACAACCTTAATGTTTCTGCAGCAAAAAACCCTGAGATTTACATTTTAATTATTATACATTTTAATTATTATACATTTGAATTATCTTGAATTTAATAATATTGAATAATATTGAATAATAATATTGTAATAACTATTTAATATATGATAATATTCAACTAATTTTTGATAGAGTTTATTCGGTAGTGACAGCAGCAGTAGCAGCAGTAGTTCAGACAGCAGCTCATCCGATTCCTCCTCCTCATCAGAAGAAGAGAAGAAAATTCCTAAGAAAAGGGGTGAATTTTCCGAGAAAAGAAAGAGAAAAAATCTGGAAAGTTCGGAGAAAAGTTCAGACAAGAAGGAAAAATTCCCGAAAAAAGCGGAGAAAAAAATCGAAGAAAAAAAGTCGGAAGAAGTGGAAAAAAAACCAAAAAGAGAACTAGGTGAGATGGATTTTTTATTTGCAAAAAAATTTAATTAAATTTTTTTTGAAAAAAAACATTTTTATAATATTTGTCAAACAATTTGTCAAGTAAATAAAAAAAACAGCTCGGAAAAAAAGGAGAATATCAAGCGAAGACGAAGAGAACGTGGAAGTGGACGTGGAAAAAGATATCATAAAAGATGACAGGGAAGACCACGACGTATCGGTGAGATATCTCCACTTAAAATGCTGTACTCGTGAAATCATTAGACAGAACAGAACATTTCTTCGCGGTAGTAACCGTGAGGAAGGGCGGTGTGTTTCCGCGAAAAAAAGTGAAATTTAAAATATGATTTTTTTATATGTCTACAACGTTGTAATTGAAAAAGAGATTCCATTAAAGAGAAAAAATGAAATTATAAAAAATTGATGATCTACAACGTTGTAATTGAAAAAAGCATCCCATTAAAGAAGAGAAAAAAAACGAAATAAAAAAATGAAATAAAAAAAGATTGATGATCTACAACGTTGTAATTGAACAAAGATTCCATTAAAGAAGAGAAAACGAAGGGAGAAGAAAGAGGAACTTTCAGATTCAGAAAAAGAGAAGGTTCCGGATGCGGATGAGAAGATCTTGGATTCAGAAGAAAAGGTTCATAAAAAGAGGGGAAGGAAACCTAAAAATAGAACAAGAGAGGAAGTCCCGGAGGAGGTGGGGGAAGATGATTTTGATATAGCCTTAGAGAATGAAGAAAAGGAAGCTGAGAGGTGAATCATCCAAAAATATCAGAAAAATTCAAAAGATTTAAAAATCAGAAAAGTTTATTCTCGTAAAATTAAATTCTTCTATTTTTAAAAAATCAGAAAAAAAAGTCAGAAAAATCAAAAAATCAGAAAAATAAAAAAAATAGAAAATCAGAAAAATAAAAAATCAGAATATTTTCTCGTAAGATTTTTCAACATTTGAAATTTCACCAGAATTTCATCTAGGGGCAGAAAAATCAGAAAACCAAAATTCAGGACATCCTCCCCCTCCGCATCAGACTCTGAAATAAAACCGAAGAGCCACCACTCTAGAAGGAGAAGGAAGAACCCCGAAGAGGACACGGAGGTGAGACGTCTTTCTTTGTCTCGTGGCAGGATGCCACGATATCGTAGCGACGGAGTTGTAGATGGGGTCGTCTTTTTTGTCTCAAATAAAATAATAAAAAATGCACGGAATATGTAAAGCAAACGTGCAAATTTGTTTTACAAAAAGTATAAACAATCCATAATAGAAATTCTAAAAATAGATCATATATGTAAATCAAGAGGTGAAAATTGCAGGCACCACAATCTGATGACGTCATCACCGAAGAAATCAGCGTTGTAGACGAAGAGAACATCACGGACGAGCAAGAGCCCCCCCAACCCCCTCCACCGAAAAAGAAGAGGGGAAGGCCGAAAAAAATCCGCATCGAGGAAGATCAAAAGACAGATGAGACCATAGAAGACGTGGAGGACATACAAGGTACGAGTCGAAAGTTATATTTAGAACAGGGGCTGATACGGTCTCAGAGGTGCAGAAGGAGGAGACATCTTCCGGCGATGATGAGAGGAGAAAACCAAAGACGTCTTTCTCTGCAAGAAGGAGGAGGCACAACACCGCGTAGAAAGTTTAAAGATTTTATAAACACTGATAATTCGATTTTCAAACTCTATTTATCTGCTCGTACGAATTCATTCTGGATATCTTCCAAGCTGATATCCACAATGTGATTATGCTCACAATCGTCAATATTGGGTCAACTACCAGAATGGCGATGATTGATCCACCGCAATTCTTTGCAGGATATGTGCACACCTGCACTGGTACTGTCCTTGAGAAGAGGAGCCCAAGCCAAATCCATCCTCCGATGAAGAAAATGGTGGCGACCAAACATCCGAAATAAGTCCAGCTAGGTGTCTGTGTTGAATCAACGATGTCAATGTGGAGCAGATCGACTCACAGGGGTATAATTTTTGTAGGAATCTGCCAACTTGCTGACAATCAGAACTGAGATGAGAAAGAGCGGCAGCCATGGGAGTCCTATCGACCATATTCGTGTCCAAATTGGGTTCAAATTCAGAATACCATTCTCATATGGAGAGAATGAGATCACCGGAACGAGAATGGCGGCAAATGCTGCCATAGGTGGTGCGAGTACGAGTGCCAACATGTGTGTCGTGGTTGTATTATTGATATTTATGACTCTGGTGGGGTTTCACAAGATTCGTTTGCCTGCGGTAATTCTTGGGGCTGTGTCAAATTCTCATTCCAAGGAATCAGCAGAAAACCGGAATGAGGTGTTGACATCTCGTGCATGACATGCCGAATCATGGTGGAGATGTACAAATGCAGAACACCTCATTCCGGTTTTCTGCCGGCACTGGAAGATCGCTTTTTGCATTTGTACATCTCCACGGGCAACATTTCCGTGTTACTCACAGCGACAGGCCGGTAGTGCAGAAGGGCGGGGCTCAAAAATCATTAGAGCACAAGGTGTTTGTATCAATGCCCATAACATCACGATTAATATTTAGAAATAATAAATCTCTTTGATCAAGATATCATAATTTTATTCAAGTGATTCTTCATTTGTGTGGTGCTCCACAAGTTTCTGCACAATGTCATTACCCCTGAAAAATAAAACATAATTCAGCTAAAATAAGGTGATCTACCTTTGGGGCGATTTCACTCTGTTTTCGGGCGAAAACCTTCTTAACTCTCTTTTGTTGAGGCTCTGAA
>MZNV01002471.1:0-15918 GCA_002081555.1 Protostelium mycophagum | reverse complement strand
TTGTGGAGACGACCTCAAGGTCAAGCAGTGGATAAATGACTTTAACCAAGCCACGCGATCCAACCCTCTTCACTAAGAAAGGACTCTCGCATTGATGCACCCTCACCTGAATAAACATCACATGTTCATTGTGTTTATACTTATCGCTCATGATCATGGGCATTTGATGATTCTGGCTGTGAACATCGAGCTGTAAACGTGAATCAAAGACCATCTCATTCCAACTCTAAAAACACAGACTATATTGTTTATTGAAAGCTGCTGGGTGCTTCAGCTTGGAAACTGAGCCTATTTATATCGTCTTCAGATGTAGGAGTCTGCAGTAATAGAATGCTCAAGCTCGGTACTACACTGACATCTGTGTATGTGTAGTCTTGGTATGACAATATGCTCCTGATCACTCGACCCAGCTTCCTGTGCTTTGCGAAATGGATCACTCCTGTGTGGTGTTGGTCTTTCGGTAACACGAAACAAATAGTCTCGATATCAATGATATTTGGTTCCAACTACAGTTTTGTTTTGCGCCAAATATGGTGGTTTTTGTGTGTGCTCATTTGCGGTAGAGATAATTTTCTTTGTGTTTTGTATGTTTTTGTGGCCTTCGCTGCAGAGATGCATTTTATTTTGCGGCTTTGCTGCAAACAAAAATGATTTTGTTGAAGCGCATCGTGACTTGTACTTTTGGCTTGTTGGACTCTTCATGAAATAAAAATGATTTTAAGATGCTGACCTCCTTGTGCAATATCAGGGTAGTATGTGTCAATGTAGCTCAGCTCGTCCAAATAAGGTTCTGTACATCTCAGTAAAATTTCCCAACAATAAATCGAGTTTTGCGGAAAAGTACTTTTCGTAAAATGAACGACAGAAACGTCGATCTACAATACTGTAGACGCACCCAAGAAAGGTATTGTGGGTGGCAGATCTACAATACTGTAGACGCACCCAAGAAAGGTATTGTGGGTGGCAGGCATTTTGAGACCCTGTCAAAAATGTCAATGTGATGTGTTGACACAGTTGTAGATGGTGAAATACCTGGAATGCAGAAGTCAGACGCTCCACGCCGGGGTGGTGTATTCCTTGCATCACAGAGAAAAATCCTTGAAAATTCCTCATCAAGAGACATTGCTGCGGGGTTTTAGACTTCTAAAAATAGAAACAACGGTTTACATTCGCGACGTCAATGAACTTGGCCAACAGATTGGACCTCTGCTCCTTATTCTCCCCCCTTACTATGCACATGGCAATCACCATTGACATCTGTCAAAATGTCAAAAATGTCAAATGTCAAGTTGACATTTTTAATTTTCCAACCTTTTTTGCGTCGTGCATAAAGGTGCAGAGTGATCCGTCAGTCCTCTGCTTCCAAGTTTCCTTCAAAAATTCTCTGTACATTTTGAGACCGTGATCGTCATGATGACGTCATCATACCTCGGAGAAATAGTCTTGTAGGAAGTGTGCAAGATGGTGGCAATCTGTTGGGCGATTTGAATGCTACTGGTGGTCAAGAGTTGATTCAAATCAAAGGGTTTTCCGCCGTGAATTGTTCTTGAAGGTTCTCTGACCGTCCTCTTCGATCTACAACCAGTCAATTTATTTAATCATTTTATTTCCTGCAAAGAACACGAAATCTCGATGAAAATTCACCTGATTTTGGTGATCATATTCCCGATATTATAACGCTCCGATTCCGGCGGCGGAATCCCATTCTGGAATCTCTCCGCAAGGTTGACCATCTCTTCTCCATCAAAATCCTCCACGTATTTATCGATCCACTCCTTCAGGAAAATGATCACTCTCATCAGCGACAGACGCTGCCTCTTTAAGACTTCAACGGGCTCGCCGAGTGATTCCTCGGCCGTCAATTCGACTACCGATTGCAACCTCTTGATTAGATTCTCCATCACAGTGACAGGCTTCGCAAAACAAGGGTAAGTCATGAGGAAATCATTGACATATTCCAGATCTACAACCAGTCAGAAATGACACGAGTGTTTTATTTTCACATAGTTTAAATTCAATAAAAACAACACCGACATGTTTGAGCTCTGCCACAGCAACAGGTGGTCACGTTGTGGCTTTACCGCAACAAATTATTCACGGAAAATTCTGCTTGATTATTCTATTTTTGGCACTGTGGTCGCTATAGATACCAAATGTGCGTAAAAACATTTTTTCTCGCGATTGAAAATAAATTAAATGCAGGCAAAAAGTGTTTGCGGCTTTGCCGCAACAATAAATCACAAAAATCCATCCACAAAAGTTGAGGTGTCACCTATGACATCAGGGCTGGTAGCACGCGCGATCATTTTGACAAGGTGTCTGTCCGTGATGACGTGTTCGGATTGTGTCAGATTGACACGCTTGTCAGAAATATTCTCCGCCAGGGTTTTGCTCCTTGGATGTCCTCCAAGCGAGGGACTCGTGATTTTTGGCGTTCCCGCGCTTTCCGTCTCTACAATATTCAAATTTTATTTTTTCGCGCCTTTTTTCAATTTGATCTTTCAAATTTGTCGACAATCTACAACGAGACGAACCCATTGGGTAGGCGGCTTCGAGGGCTTTGAGCTGTTTGATGATTTCATTGAAATACGGCCTCTCAGCGGGGAGATAATTACAGCAAGCGATTGCCAAGGAGATTAGTTCAGGGGGACAATCCCGAGGGGCTAACGGCTCCAGCGACTCGGTGTCCATCTACAACCCGTATTCAGCGAAATTTCCACCAGATTTCGGGGAAATCTCACCTGGAATTCGTCGGTCACGTTGCGGGACCAAAAGTCTTTGCCGGGTCGTTTGAGGGTGATGAGTTCAGCCAAAACATTTCCAAAAGAAAAAACGTCGCACTACAACTCGTCAATAAATTTTATTATTTATGCAGATTCGCATTCAAATGCGACAGCCCGCGGCTTATCTTTTTTTAAAATTCAAGAAAAAATGCTTTTTTTGGCGGGTTGTAGATTGTACACACCTGACCGTCGTAATCCCACCCCATCATGACCTCAGGAGCGACGAACCCCGGGGTCCCGCATATTGTCATACTTCTTTGACCTAAGATATCAGTAGTGCGGGCGAACCCAAAGTCACAAAGTCTGACTCTGTTGTCTGGACCCATCTATCACGTGTCAGCTGTCAGTTGGCGGATATGTCATGTGCACGATGGGGTTTAAAGGTGAGAGTTAAATCATGTTAGATGACCGACCAAAAGGTTCTTTGACTTCAAATCTCTGTGTATAATCTTCTTTGAATGTAAATAGTAGATGGCCTGGTGGTGTCAGCACAAGTCAAAAAATGAAGGCATCACCTTGGCGAGATCGCTGCATATCTGTATGCGATGAGCCCAAGAAAGGCGATCAGCCTTGATATGGCTCCTCACATCGCCTGAATTAAATTAAATGATACATTCTAATTCATCCAAGAAGGTTTGCAAATTCGAGGAAGAATTCAATTCACTTCACAAATTTAATCTCGCCATCTAGAAAAGATGGGATTGATATTATACATTACATCCTCAAGTCGAATTGAGTTACGGCCTCAGTAAAGAGGACGAAATTGGGCTGAAGGACTCACCTCCGTTGATGAATTCTGTAACGATAAAGAGGCCATGTCCATCGGTGCTCACCCCGCAGAATCCAACGATGTAGGGGTGTCTTATTCCCCTGTATAGATCAATATGTGAGATTCTCACCCGCGCTTACTTCAAAATACTGATCTCGCGCTCCACATATTTAATATATGCGGGGTCGTCATGCCGTAGAATGGACTTGATAGCCACGGGAATACCGAGGAAAGAACCTTTATAGACCTTGCCAAAACTCCCTCTGGCAATTTGCTTCTCAAAGACGAGATCTGAAAAGTCTATGTTCCAGACATCATCGTCCGGAATGCCTTCAAATTCACTGGACATAGGTTGAGTACCTCCGCTGAC
Source organism: Protostelium mycophagum (assembly GCA_002081555.1). NCBI lineage: Eukaryota > Evosea > Variosea > Protosteliida > Protosteliaceae > Protostelium > Protostelium mycophagum. The sequence goes on along the minus strand of MZNV01002471.1, from coordinate 11,996 downwards.
GCTGATAGAGGGCAAAATGAACTTCCTCCACAGAGCATTTTATCGCGGATCTGCGAATTGACAGCGAGTGTCAACAGCTTGGTAAAAAAATCAGGTCATTTTTTTCTTCTTTCGGCGAATTGACCTTGAAGAGCCATCGTTGCTCACTCATATAGAGGCCTAAAGAAACATCGAGACACCACAACTTGAAAATGGAAGAGAGTGACTCCCATCTCAGCATACCTCTATCGGCACTGATGGAAGAATTTGTCTGTCCGATTTGTTTCAATGTGGTGGATCAATGTTCTATTACATTTTGAGAGGATCATTAAGGGCGGAAAGCAACAGGAGAAGCAGCCAGGCAATGAAGACAATACTAAGCCACAGGTATTTACGATTATACAAACATGATTCCGAGATCTCAATCATCTTGTTGTGAAGTCATATGTGCAGAAACAAAATACTGAAAATGTGCAGGAGGAGGAGCCAAGTACCATAATAGAATCTTTGTTCCAAAGACATCTCAAGAAAAGTCTCATGACATTTGATGCATATTACAAAGTGAGTGTCTGTCTATTTTTTCTGTCTCGTTATCTAACGGCGATCTTACCGTGTTTTTTCGCGTTAACTCCAATATAATGAAATAAAATATTTCAGAAATTCAACTTTTAAAATCTTTGAATCTTTTTGGATGACGTCATCAAACTCACAGATTTTTCCAGGAATTAGAACAGAAATTCACCGAGATGAGGACCAAGTTGACCGAGACATACTCTGACCAAGTCTTACAACTTCAGAAGGCGGCAGAGGCAGAGGGCCGTAAAGGTGACCACGCAGCCAGTGAGGCCAGCTTAAAGAGGCAAGAGGACTTGAAGCAAGAGTGGACCGGAAAGAACGCACAGCTGGAGGCGTCGTTCCGGGAATCTGTCAAATTACTGGGGGAGAGTTACGAGGGGTGAGTTGTAGATGGAGGATATATATTCGTAAAATTACATCATAATTATTTATTTGAGACATTTTATTTCTGTTATTTGAAATTTTTTTTGAAATGATGAAATAAATTCATCTCGAAGTGAAATTTTTTTCAAGATGAAAATTATTCGTGATTTTGTCTGAGTAAGAGTAGATACCTTTCAGAAATAAACCCGTCCCCAAGCTTTTTACCGCTAGCGCTGAGTGTCTCAGTTGCAGGCCGCGATATCTCAATGAAGAAGGTGATCGTGAAACCCACCGAAAACTCACGTGACGTGATGTCAAAACTGGAGAAGAGGATGGAGGAGCTGGGAAATCCCCTTTTGAGACCTTTAGACAAGAAGAACTTCTTTGTGGTCAAGAGGGGGTGAGTTTTCTTCGAAATTTCCTGGAAATTCAGGACGTGTGATGACGTAATCACAGATTGGATGGGAACGATGATGCGAATGACGTTGTGATCAAAGACGAATTTTTGCCGCTTGCGCAATACAACTTACGGCAAGGCGACCATCTACAATTACAAGGCGCTGTACACTTGAAAAAGTAACTTGGTCTTCGTCATCTTACCGTGATCCTCACGTCATCTTACCGTAAAAAGTCACTGATACGCCACAGTGACGCACCAGAAAAATGTTTCGCTTTGATCTTTAAGAAGGATGAAGGCATGAGGGCTGACTATTTCACTTGCAAAGACTGCAAGATCAACTGGGTTTGTAGATGCTGCGCCGACACCTGCCACAAGGGTCACAAACTGACCGAGTACATCATGGATCACCCCGCCACGTGAGTTTTCATCGAAATCTCAGAACCTGATCGTTGTAGATGGGCGTGCTGCTATTGTGCCAAGCAGAAGAAGTTTCCGTGTACTGCTGTAAAGAAATAAAGTGATGTAACAGTGGCTTAGTTTTTCAGTTAATTGAAGCCGATGAGCCTCTATAGAGGTGTCATGAGTGATGTTGTCACTCATTCTGCAGGCAAAAGTGTCTTTTTCGAGTCTTTTTTCACAGAAAATTGATTTATTAATTAAATTTGACATTTTGGATCTATTTTTATAAAACAAATTCCGCAAACAGCAAAGAGGGAAGATCACAACATCATCATGATGTCAGGGACCGCGACCCCACGTCCCGTACCAAGAAATACCTCAGGAGGAATATTGATCACAGATAAAGAGATCAAATCAGCCGTCTCATATTTGAAAGGTGAAGCAGGCGCACCTCTAACACGCGCAAGGATGGAATCACAGATGAGAAAGTTGGGTAGGGTTCTGATATGACAATAACAGCTTCTCATTTCGAGAAGGAGTGCAGATACCAGCCTCAGACCTGAAATTGATGTTTGGCTCTGAGCGAGAAATCACATCAGAGCAGTTGATGGAACTGCTGAAAGACAATCACGTTCGAGATTTTGATCCAGTCACAATGGCTTATGAGGTGAGGTGGATCTATATTCATTCGAACTGATGATTTAAGCTGTGGATGGAGGGTGCATCTATGGGATGTGTGAGGTGGAAAGATCTTCGAGATACAGTCTGCGCCATCTTGAATCATCCATTATCGTTGCAAGATTTAGAAGTGTTCTTGCGGGTGATCGGGGTCTTAACCAAGGACACCAATTTGGAATCCTCTGACATTTTATTTGAGCTGGAAGATTCTGCTGCGCCTTGTCTCTCCCTTCTTCAGTTCCGAAATCTCATCAGTGTCGCGTGAGAGGTGTCTCTGGTGTTTGTTTACAACTGATGAGTACAGAGAGGGTAGCTTATCAACACCCCGAATACGTTTTTGACATGATGTCATCCTTAAGTTTTAGAGATGTACATATACCTGGAGAGAATAAAGGCTTGATAAAAACGTGTGATTGGCAAACTGGGATTTCTATTCACTCGCAACGGATGGCTTCATTCTTCAGGGGCTGGAAACAGCAAACAGAAAAACACAACAGAAATTTCGTTTTGGCGGTATTGACGGAGAAAAGTCGTTCGATTCTTCGATCTTTGGAACAAACTGAGAGGAGAAACATCTTTACGCGTTATGGCATCAGAGCTCTGGCCTATCTTCAGAAGGCTTTTACCAGAATCAGATATATGCCCGAGTATAAGACGGATCAGTGGAAACTTGCTAACCTCTTCAGGTGATCCTAATTTCTGCCAACATGATGGACACTGTGAGAAGGGAATATGTTTCTGCAACTTTCCTTGGACAGGGGATAATTGCGAAACCAACTATTACATCTTTTATATGGCTTATGTGTTCATTTTTTGGTAAGATGCAATGAATTTCAATCATTAATCAACACCAGCTCCCTCTTTGCGCTTCTTCTTTTAGTTTGCTGCTATCACTTGTTCCGATTATGTTTTCAGAGATCTTCCAGGTTTGATCATCTGCGCTTATCCTTCTCACTGAGATAGTTGGTCGCCCACAGTACCGAAAGCAATCGCCCTTTCATACATCACATTCTGCACGGGTAAGTAACATCAATAGAACAGCGATTTTTGAGACATATTGACAGTTCGAATCGTGTGGCTGATTCTGGACCCGCACCACTTGAAGGATGATACAATACCTTTTGTTGTTGAGAACATCCTCTGTGGTTTGTCCACTTACATGATGTTCTCTTCTTACATGATTGTCATAATGTTTTGGTAAGTTTCATACGAAAATAAGCAGATACTCGCCATATTTCTGTTGTTGATCAACCTGCTTTGTACAAGTTTATTTTAGATCCATCTGATGATCTACAGGGCGCTTTTACATCAAAAATCTTCTTGGGGCATCAGACGACATAAATCAAATATCCCAGTACTTTTTCCAACACTTTTGGTGCTCAACTTTATCACAGACGTAGTCTGCAGAGTCCTCTGGCGGATCTTCCCTCTCTATTCGAATGTTTATTTTCTGGTACGTCATCATGATGACGTCATCTGTTACGTGGACTTCCTAAAAATATTAAATATGATTTTTTTATCTTTGCAGGTGGTCTCAGTCTATTTATTATTGGAAATCTTCTGGGCCTTAATCGTCATGCGCCTCGCCAACTTCTATGGCAGCCGCCTCAAGCGCAACATGAAACACCTGCGACACACCCACCCAGATGTCAGACAGAGACTCAATAGGGTAAGCATCTTCAACTCGAAAAAATTGACTCGTTATAGATCAGCCATTTGGTGAGGGGTGCGACTTTTCTGTGTCTTTTTGTGGTGACGCTCATCACCATCACGGCCGTTTTGCCGAATTTCTTCAGAAGGATGACGACGAGTAGAGTGAGATGGTATCATCTTCTGGGCCTTAATCGTCATGCGCCTCGCCAACTTCTATGGCAGCCGCCTCAAGCGCAACATGAAACACCTGCGACATACCCACCCAGATGTCAGACAGAGACTCAACAGGGTAAGCATCTTCAACTCGAAAAAATTGACTCGTTATAGATCAGCCATTTGGTGAGGGGTGCGACTTTTCTGTGTCTTTTTGTGGTGACGCTCATCACCATCACGGCCGCTGTGTCTTTTTGTGGTGACGCTCATCACCATCACGGCCGTTTTGCCGAATTTCTTCAGAAGGATGACGACGAGCAGAGTGAGATGGTATCTCACACTGCAATTTTTCTACAGGGCCTTCGAGGTGATTTCCAAATCAAATGTTGTTGCTGCGGTCTGGCAGAATCTATTATGGGTTATGGCATTGCACCGACAAAAATAAATCAAGATAAAGAACTGAACAAGACAGGTGGCTTGTGGTGTACTCATGATCCATGAGATGAGAACAAGAGAAGGAACAGAATACACCAGTGATGACAGCATCAACAACGGGATGGAGAGCAGCAGAACCAGCCTCCTTCAACATCCAGACGACAACTATTGAATCAAATATAAACAACTGTATCAAAAGAACCACAAAGAGGTGGTGGACCGACAAATAAAAGAGGTCGTGTGGAGAGTAGTCTGAATTGAGTTACGGCACTCGTGCCGCCCCACGAATTGAACTGTGATTCGTCCAGCCACCGGGGGGTGTTCCAACCCCTCCCCCCCTCACCGCATCAGTGTACATGTACACGTCTCCTGCTCCGGGGGGCGGGTGTCATTTCTGGTCCCCCGGCAACCTCTTACGAGGTATTCCCGCCGAGAGTTCAGACCTTCCCATGCATGTCTTTGATGTTTCTATTTATAGAATATCCGTTTGTGCACGCTTATCGTGGACTTCCACACGACCGGAATTTTGGTGCGGTAGAATAGTGTTGAAAAAATCCGGAAGGTCGAGTTTGTAATTATGGGTTCGAATATACATTTATCAACATGGCTCATGTCCTCACTATTTCTACTTTGATGTGCGGCAGGTTCTTCTTTAAAGAGTCAACAAAAACGTCTTGGACAACACCGAGGCTCGTCCCACTCATCCGCAAGAAGAGTAGACTCTTCGTCCTGTAGAGGTCAAAATGTCGCTCCAAAGTCGCAAAAGGCTTTGTGTTGCATAAAATTGAGGATGTATTTTCACTTGCAACTGACAGAATCACACTCTACAACAATGATATTTCCGTAAAATTTCAAACAGTTTCAACATCTTCACATGATGTAGCTCTGTAAACCAAAATGATAACCAAGAATGAGATATGATATCATACGTGCTTGTGGCAGCCAAAACACCAGGAAAAGTGATGAGAGGGCAGAAACCGGCGTCGAAACGCTGTCCTCTTCAGTACAGATATCTCATTGTAGATATCACCTTGATGTTTCTACAATTCTCCATTATGGTTTTGGCGGCAAAATCAGTTATCAAACTACAATACGAAACATTGACCATCTTCAAGTTGGGACATTTTGACACGAGCGCTGGTATCTGCAGAAATCAGTTGTAGAACGTCACAAATCATTGTGCCGATGTAGACGAAGAAACTCACCTCAGAATCGGTGATTTCCTTATTCCAGGCGAGAATGAGCTCCTTCAACTTGGGACAATTTGACATCCTCTTTACGGAAAAATCCGTGAGTTTTCCGCAACCTCCCACAGATATGGAGGTCATACTGAAATTTTCACCCTCTTCTACAACGCGTTAGACGAGAAATTTCCGTGAAAATTACCCAGTGTGGCGAAGGATGCGTCTGTCAGGTCCCTGCAGAAACAGAGAGAGATGCTCTGCAAGTTCCTGCACCTCCGTAGTAGTCTGTCTACACCGGCGTCTGTGATGCTGGTGCACTCGTCCATTTTGAAATTCGTGACGTTTTGGCAGAATCCCTTAAGATTCTCAGAAATTTCTGTGGTGTCGCATCTTTAAGATGCTGTTCGTGTTTGTGTGCAACACATGATAAGATTCTCCGCAATAAAGACAAATTTTGCTGCGGCTTTGCCGCGTTGTATTGATACAATGTCTATCAATTCACCTATAAATTGTTGCAGGGAAATATTCGCCTTACCGCAAAAGTCGCGGTATCTTAACGCGGGAAAATTTTTCTTGCCATATATAAAATATAAAAGAACAACTAAATCACCTCATTTTTCATAATCTTGTTTAAGTCAATATCCGTCAGCTGTTTGAACCCTGACAGGTCCAATAATTTGAGCATGTGCAAGGATTGATGTTCGCATAACTTGTCGACAAACGATGTCTCTATTTTGCAAAAGGCGAGGTTGAGGCTGGTGATGGCATTACATCGTTGTAGACAAGCCCATATACCATCGGATGTGAGGGAATTACAGCGACGCAAGTTGATCTGGACCAATTGATTGGACCCCAACCTGCTCAAAACTTTGTCGCTGCATACATCAGCCAATCCTTTATAAAAATGAATTCCCCCGAAATCTTGAATTGCAAAAAACAGGTGATTTATTTCAAATTTTAAAAAAGATTGACCAAGACTCACGTGATGTTGCTGCAGCCCTCGAATTGGAGGGACCTCAGAGACGGTAATTTCTCCGAAATACCATCAAGCGCTGCATCGTTAACCTGTTGTAGATCAACCTCATTCGCTTGAAATTTCGAGGGAATTTCACCTGCGTACAAAAACTGAGGCCTAAGGATTGTAGCGCAGGGGTATGCCTGAGTAAGAGTTGTATTGACGCTGGTGAAAGCGTTGTGCAGCCCCATAAATTGAGACTGTTTATGTTGGGTGTCATGGCGATGATGGAGATAATCGCCTGATCCGTCAGACCTGTCAAAAATGTCATTTTGACAGATTTCACGGGATCATACCGGTGCACTCAGATAACGTCAAAGATGACAGCTTGGGAAGGGTGCGGCATAGATGTGCGAGTCCGAGATTATTTAGATTGGTGCAGCCCCACAGATTCAGAGCGAATAGATTGGGGTACCTCTTACTCCCAACGATCTCTGCCGCTCTGTTCGTGATCTTATTGCACCAACTGTTCGGTATCACCACTTGAAATTTTTCATTGAAAAATGTATTAGAGGCGTAATAGAATATAATGTTTATTATTCGTAAAACTCAAGATACCAGATGTGAAAAATAAATAATGATATTGAGAAATAATCACCTGAGGTCCAATATACGTATGTCTTGACATAATTCTGTGATCATTTCTATTGATTCGTCTGTCACAAAAGTATGACGAAGGCAGATGGACTGTTCATCTTTCAGCGTTGTAGATGGACAATAAATACCTTGAGGGTGGGGTTGTGCGCCGTCTGTTTGGAGAATTCGGGGACATCTTCAAAGAGAAATTTAACTTCAAAGCAATCTGCGAGGGACAATATGTTCAATGTTTTGGACTGCAAGAGTATATACACCTATGACGTCATCGTTTTTTACGATATTTAAGACAGTTGTAGAGGAAAAGAACTTACGGCGGAGTCGTCAATACTGAGACACTCGGTGAGGTCCAGCTCAGATATGGCAGGACAACTCCTCATCATGTGCTCGATCCCCATTTTGGTGATGTTATAACAACCTGTTTTAATCAAACCAATATTCTCTGGCATAAAGTAACATCAAAGTCGTGTGAAATGTTTTGGGCCGGATATAACTGTTTCATAGAATCTATATTTGGAAGCCGTAACGCTGGATTATAGAGCTAGCTGCACATCCCATTATAATGATAAATGACATTTTCTCTTGCAAGCCACGAGAAATCTTTTCTCTTCAAAATTATCTGGTAACAAATAGAAACCCACCCGTCAGGTCCAATTTAGTGAGTGACGTCATCACGTCCATCTGCATGAATCCTTGATCGGTGATCCGACTACACTCAAAGAGAGAGAGTGTCTTCAGCGTCGTCTTTAAATTTGAAGAAATGGATTGGAGAGAGGAATCACCCACCATTGTACATTCCTGGAAGCGGTGAGTGATGATCAATCAAATGGAAAGCTACATTCAATAAGAGGGAGGTGGCTTCTGGTTCTAAAAAAGACTCAGTGATGACGTCGGTGATCAGACCTCTCGATAGCTACAATCTTTCAGGCATGATTTGGACAACAGCGATAGAAAATGAACACAGATTTAATGATTGTACGGTATGACCTCGAGAAATTGAAGATCAACTCGCCTCGTGAGAAAATATTTGAGATTTTGTATCTGAAGTGAGTTCCACATTTCCCAACTTATTCGTTTTGCCCTCATACAGCTCTCTGATGATTCTTTTCAAACATAGATAAGAGAGACTGGGTGGCCCCGCTCCATGAACAAACTCTGGGACGGACATGTTGATGTCGCCCATTTGAATTGACTCAGAAATCTACAGAAATGAACACACAAGCGACGTCATGATACGTTGATCTAATCTCGTTCTACTCACTAGGCAACTATCTTTTATCTCTTTGTTTAATGTCAACAAGGGAAATTGCCGCCCTCCTCTGTATGGTGCTTCGCGATCTTCACCCAAAAGTTTGCCAATTTTCGCTTCGCCCGCTTTCAAAGATTTTCCAGCAAAACAGGGCGAGATTTGTGAAGGAAAACATTTGTGTTGATTCTTCCATTTCACCGAAGCATCAATCGACATACCACACATCAAGCATCTATCAGAAAGAGGACATACTCCAGAGTATTCACGAAGTCACACATATTTTTTTAGAGACCTATATGCGAACATAGTAGACATTACAAATACATATACATAGAATGATGCAGTTGATGCGGGATCAGGCCCGCGGTTCGGCTGTGCCAAATGGAGCTCAAGAGGAGCGAATAGGACAATTTGTCTTGAAGGAAAAAATTGGTCAAGGAACGACCGGTACGGTTCGTTTAGGCATAGTGAGTACATCTTTTCGACAACCCTTTGTGTCAATGTTACGGCTGAAGGATCTTGCCGCGCTCATATGAAGTAAAGAGTCTGATTTTGTTAGAACACTTTTACTGGAGCCCGATGTGCCGTTAAAATTGTCAATAAGACGGTTACAAGAAAGAGAAAAGAGGCCAGAAAGGAGATTAAGCGTCTGGAGAAGGTCCGCCATGACAATATCATCAGCCTCCAACAAGTCGAAGAGGACATTAACAACATCTACTTATTTCTTGAGTATTGCGAGTATGGAGATCTCGGCGTTTTTATTTCCAAACATGGTGTTTTTGATGAGGACATAGCACGGAAACTCTTTCTACAGCTATTAGAAGCTGTGGACTTCTGCCACCGGAGCATGCTCATCTGCCGTAAGTGCCATTGACATTTCTCGACGTTGTCCATTTTGACTTTTTTAGATCATGACATTAAACTGGAAAACTGTGTGATCACCAGAGATTTCAGATTGAAGTTGATCGATTACGGATTCAGTATAGACTTGGACCCCTCGCCACCCAAGAGGGCCAAACAAATAAGAATATACGATAGTTCACCCGCTTACTCGCCACTAGAAATATTACAGCGGAAACCACATGACGAGACGGTAAGACAACACTTGTCCACTCCATTTTCTCACATGAGCAGGTGGACATATTTTCGATGGGAATTTGTTTATACTACATGCTGGTCGGGAGGTGAGTCTTTTCTCCAACACTTCCCACCCCCTGTCGACACCTCGTCTACATTAATGAACTCCCTCAGGTTTCCTTTCTGCATCCCAGACAAGACATCCATAGAAGAGCTCTGTCATAACGTCTTGACGAACGACCCACATTTCCCCAAAGGAACTGTTTCTCCCCTCGCACAACACCTCGTGTGCAGAATGCTTTCCAAGAGAAAACGACGGGCGTCTATAGAGGAGATCAGAGGACATGAGTGGCTGTATGCTGTGGAGAAGGAGGAATCAGAGGATGATGACGACATGTGATGAGCGACCGCAGAACAATAAAAATAAGAGTTGCTCTTTTTGATGTCAACAGCCATAATTTGACTTCACAACTCTGACATCTTGGATGGCAGCTCTCAATCCCATTGAAAGCACTGCCAACATTTATTTCATCGCTCTGGATTTCATCAAAGTGAGTTGTACAGTGTCTAACCAAGTGAGAGCTTCCATGAAACAAATTCGAAATATGAAGGCAGGTCTTGCGGTAGGTTCCAGAACAGCTCAGAGACCTTTTCACGATGGTGATTTCGAACAAATTTTAGAAATACCACAAAGTGGGTTGACTTTCTACAACAGATTAAGATATCTCACATCACAGAAAGATTTGGGAAAATCGGAAACATTAATCAGAAGCACTGTCCGCTAAGCGATGGAGGAAGAGAAACTAACAAAGCTGATCAAAGACCTAAAGAAAGGAGGACCAGGTGTGACGAATGATCTTCATTTCTCAGTATTCCTGCGTCATTTCGCTGAATCTCTACTCTGTCACTGTTTGCAGCAATGAGAATGACGATCATATACTACACAATCATATCGCATCAATCACATCTCATTTTTTTCTTCATAATCGAACAGTTTCTCACGATCGTAGCCTACAGCAAGGGAGGAAAGAAAGTTGGAGGTCTCGGATTCAGTTCTAAAGAGAAGAAAAAAGAGCCACAGCAATACGAAGAGCCAACAACCCACCACAAATATGCACCTCTCAACAAATACTTTGTTCAATCCTCAGAATCTCTCGGCACCAAAGATTTAGACAAGGAGGAGGTGGGTGTCATCACATTTGTTTGTGTATTTTCTGCTTCTATGCCAAATAATTGGCTTTTAAGATTTTGTCGGCTTTATTTCACTATTTGCAGCAGGAAAATATTATTTTTGGCTGCTGCGTACGCCAAATTGCAACATAGAGTCTTCATCTCTGTACACCTCCATCATCACTATTTTCACAACCTAAATATAGATTCAGGAAGAAGACGAAGAAGATGAGGAAGGTGAAGAAGAGGAGGAAGAGCTCTCTGCACCAAAAGGAAACCCTCTCTTGATGGGTGACGTCAGCAAAAAATCGCACAAGAGCTTTGACAGCGACAGCGAGGACGAAGGAGAAAAGAAGAAGAAATCGAAAAAGTCCAAAAAGTCGGAAGAAAAAGGAGAGGAAAAAAAGAAGAAAAAGTCTGACGAGGAAGAGCCGAAAAAATCTAAAAAATCCAAAAAAGTCGAAGAATCAGACGAAGAGACTCCAAAGAAGAAGAAGAAAAAAACGGACGAGAGCGAGGAAGAAGAAGAGAAACAAGAGAAGAAAGAGAAAAAATCCAAGAAAAAAAAGGTGGAGGAAGAAGAAAAGCCAAAGAAAAAAGAAAAGTCGAAGAAGGAGGACAGTGACGAAGAAGAAGAGAAGCCAAAGAAAAAAGAGAAGAAATCCAAGAAGAAGGAGGACAGTGAAGATGAAGAAAAACCAACAAAGAAGGAGAAAAAGTCCAAGAAGGAGGATAGCGACGATGAGGAAGAAAAACCAAAGAAAAAGGAGAAAAAGTCAAAGAAGGAGGATAGCGATGAAGAAAAACCAAAGAAAAAAGAGAAAAAGTCCAAGAAGGAGGACAGCGATGATGGGGAAGAAAAACCCAAGAAAAAAGAGAAGAAGTCCAAGAAAAAAGCAGAGACGGACGACGAAGAAGAAGAAAAACCAAAGAAAAAGTCGAAAAAATCAAAGAAGACAGAAGAGAGTGAAGAAGAGGAAGAAAAATCCACAAAAAAAAAGTCGAAAAAATCAAAGAAGTCCCAAGACAGCGACAGCGATGATGAAGGCCAGAAAAAGAAGGACAAAAAAC
>MZNV01002469.1:0-31564 GCA_002081555.1 Protostelium mycophagum | reverse complement strand
TTTTATTATATTATACATTGTAGTTTGCCACATCTATTGTTATCTACAATTTTGTTTACCGTAAATCTGACAGATCTGGCATCGGTGTCATAGGAAACGAGTTCTGGTTTTGTCCGATATTTTTTTTCTTCCTTCGCTGAAATTTGAACAACCCTGTCAGAAATCGGACAATAACCAGTCTTTCTATTTTGAGACACGGTGTGAAGGTCATTTCGCAGAAAAGATTCTGGGATCGTGTCATTCTTGAGTCATCCCGAACATGAGCATCAGACCCGCAACAAAAGAGGATGTGCCGCTCATACAAGGCATCGTAGCACGAGTAACACCTATAATGATCCGGAGTGGAAATCCACAATGGGGTGCGGGATATCCTAACGAGCAGGTTTATATTATATCACTTCTCGATCACAGATCAATAGATGATCTCGATTCTCACTGATCTGATCCAGGTATTTTTGAAGGATGTCGAAGAAGGTACGCTCTGGGTTGTAGAATTAGAGGACAAATCGATCGGCGCTGTGGCGGCGATCGTTCCTCGAGCAGATGAACCTGATTATTCTGCGGCACAATGGGACTTTAGCCAACCTTTTGTGGTAGTACACCGACTTGCTGTGGACCCTTCAACTCAGGGGAGAGGCTTTGCTGCCGCTCTCGTCACTCATGCAGAGGTGTAACATCTTTCAATTATATTTGAATTTTAAAATTGAAAAATAGCGGGAGTTCTGGGGATTTGAAACAATTGATCGTGCTGTATTTTTTTGTTGTTGTTAAGAAAATTAATTTCTTCATTCAAAAAGCAAGAAATATCAATAAATGACTCTATATCTGCACTTGTGTTTTCTGTTATATAAAAAACAACAGTCGTTCTAAATTACGAAGTTTCAAGTCTAACATCAACAGACAATTGCACAAAAAGAAGGTCTCAGATTTGTTCGGATCGACACAAATAAACAAAACGCCGCAACCAACAAATTATTTCCAAAATTAGGCTACCGATTTTGTGGCGACATTAAGCTAACTGGCAAGCCAATCGAAGAATGGTAATCACATCAGTACATAAAATGTAATCAGATTGACATATCACAAGGTATTGTTGTTATGAAAAGGAAGTACCACAGATCATATCTGCAACCAAATAAAGAGTTGATTTTTTATTTGATCATCTTGTACAGCAGTCAATATTTTCTCCTTTCTGTGATAGAACTATGACCGGAACGAGATACCAGGCCAATTCTCCATAGCTGCCATCAAGGCTAACAGTCGAGAGTCGTCTGCCTTAACTTGTCTCCTTCTCATGTTCTAAAGAGTGAACAGCCCTCGAGATAATTCAATTCTGAAAGACTTGCCACAATCACTCTTAGATCATCGAGAATACCAGCACTGTCCTTTTGTGCAAGCTGGAATATCTGCAAAGGGGAGCGACAAGTTGTTATTCTTAATTCACCTCTCTTTCGGTTGCTGTATGGACCCATTCTCGAGCGTAATGCTTTTTTCTTGACGACCAATTGGAGTCACAGATGACCTCATGAATATGATCTAGGATGACCGACTCAGGATCCTCATCACTGGAGACGGTGAAGATACAGAATAAAAACGACTGGAACCTGTGGTAGTCCAAGACTGGTTTGTTGTGAACCTCTTCAGAAGAGGCACCAGTTTCAGACATGGCCTCTCTTCACTCGAAATTCAAAATTTTTCAAAACTTTTGTCACTCGAAATCTTTGCAGGAACTGATTTGAATTTGTTTAAAAGCAAAATTTTATTTCTCTTGTCTTCTGTGTGAATAAGTGGCGTCGAGTCTTGCCTTCAGATGCTCCCCGAATACAAAGGAGGGTGGTGGGGGTTTATTGGGGTCAAGAAAGGCGGGAAAAGTTTGTACATCCGTGAAATATTGTGGATTGAAGAATAGAGGGATTGAATACCGATGAACGTTTGCTGAATTTTCCAGCACCCTGTGAGGAGTCGCCCGGTATTGATGATTAGTGACAGCAGACATCATGTCACTGTCTAATGTCAACTGATGACGTGATGTGAATGACGTACCCAAGATTGATGAGCAATGTTCCTGGGATGGGTTTCGCATCGATCCATTCACCTTCCGTGTCTTGCACTTGCAGACCTCCCACATCATCCTCCGAAATTTCAGGAAAATTTCGATGAACCTGACTGACCTGTTGTAGAACGGTGATGAAGCCGTAATCTGTGTGAACTCCGCAGGCGAGTTGGTTTTCTGTCCTCTTTGTGAAACTTCTAGATGGGGGGTAACGCAACAATCTGTCATATTTGAATTAAATTTATTTTTTAATTAAAAGTTTTTTTAGTTGAAAAACCCCCAAAAATCAGAGAAAATCTCACCTCAAGGCGGCCAGTGGTTTTTCATAAATCTTATCGAAATAATCACCTGGGACACCCAAAGAAGGAGCGAAACCCTTCAATAATCTTTTGGCCAAGTTTTCCAGGGCATGATAATGCCACATCACCTGACAGATTGTAATTTTATTTTGTGAAAGATTGTTCCCTCCAAAATGAAAACAAATGTGACGCAGGTTTAGAGCTGAGAAAATAAATAAAATGTCACCTCCTGTTTCCAAGAATCACCAAGCGATGAGGGCCAGCTGCAAATATCGTCAAATTTCTTTGAAGATTCATGGATTTTTCATGGAAATTTCGTACAGATTTGGACCGTAAAAACTGGTCCCTGGGTCTTCAGGGAGATCATCACTGAGATCATACGCTTCTTTGAGGTCTCCCCCTGTACACGTCAGTTAACGTGCCAACACACGGTATGCTGACATGTTACGGTATTGATAGATTTCATCTCTGGCTTTTTTTGTTGATGTGGAAAGAAGTGCAGAATTTTTTTATTTTGCATTAGAAAGTGAGAGCTGATTATGTCTTTAATAAAATATTACCGACAGCCAACTCGACAGAGTCATCAATATTTTCCACACCGACACCGACATAACCTCTGTGATTGTGAGAGAGGGAGATAGAGGCTTTCATCTTTTCTTCCATTGGCAGATCGAACAATTCTTTGGACAACTGTAAGATTCTGTCCATCTAAATTCTTCTCAGTATAAATCGAAGGGAACTTCATGCAACACCTTCTCTCTACTGATACCGAAATTAGTGATGTAGAAGAAACCTAATCACCATCAAAATCCAATCATTTCGCAGAAGGATTCTCCCTACCGATGGATCTGCATGCTTCATCAATCTTCGTAACGACCTTCTTAAAACCTTCTGAATTGGTATCAGAATCTGGTCTCACGATTTCTCCAACGTCTATGATGGGGATTGTCTTCATGTTGATGTCAAGCCCACCCGATCTTTTGAATTTGGACATCTACAACCATAAAATGAATGAAAAAGAATTTTGCAAAAATTGAAAAGTTGCTTCCTGCAAAGCCTCAAGATACGAACCTCTTACATTGTGATATAATCAAATCTTGTTGCTGTTTAATGAAAGGTTCAAAACAAACACACAACACAAACAAGTACTAAACATGTCTAGCGGTAACAACAAGAGGATTTTTTGGAGAATGAGCAACTATTAAATTATTATATTACTCAAACTGACATTTTTTCACATGATAATCACCTTAAAAGATCCAATTTTTCAACATATCATATGCAGCAGTCAGACCTGCTCGAATGACTGACACGTCGATGTGACTCAAGGAAAATTTATACAGCCAGTTCGCCTTCAAAGGGAGTGACATATACAGATGTTACAGGTTCGTACTTAGGAGTGTCATATTCTGTTCGCGACTTCTCATATAGCTCGTCCTTGGGCAGTTTATCATCGGGTGATAGTTTTTGACAGATGGCAATAAAGTCTGGTCTGTCCACAGCTTGAAATTGCCAGCATACTGTTGTGGTCAGTTATTTACAGGAAGGTGGGTATGCTCACATGAAATGATCTGTTTGATGTCCTCAGGAAAATCCGGTCTTAATTCCAAGCGTAATCCCTCGTTGATCACTTTCATTGCGGCTTCTACAGTTCCTGCATCACTTCAATACTATGGCATATTTTATTGAGCCCATCATTTTTCATGGAGTTTTTGGTGAAATTTCATCAAAACTTACCTAAAGTACCATATGGATCTTCTACCGTGAGAATCTCCCAGACAGTGACACTGAAATACGTAAGAATTGTACATGAGGAATTGTCCGTCTACAACTCACCCAAAAGACCAGACATCCGACTTCTGTGAATATTCTTTGTGTAATATCGCTATTATTCGTCAATTAATATTCATGTAAGGTAAGAAATGGACCAGATCGCGATGCTTGAGTTATTTACAGAGTTGTAGATTTCCAACATACCTTCAGGACTCATCCATCTGATCGGGCCAATATCTGATTCAGTCTTGCTGCTCGTGTCTTCAGTATCCGCAATGGCCCGAGAAAGTCCAAAATCTGATACTTTGGCTATCTACAACAAGTTATGATAGTCTAAAAATCGCGGCAAAACCTAGACATCCTCGATATCTTACCAGTGTGTCTGTCAACAAAATATTCCTTGCAGCTAAATCTCTGTGTATAATGCTCTCTTTATGAAGATGCAGCATTCCCTGTACATACTTTAATCTAGCATGCAAAAAAAATGTGTATATTTGGGTACTGACCTTTGCAATACCTTCTATCCATTGTCTTCGTAGTGGAAGGTCAACTTGATACTTTCTCAAATAATCATACATGGACCCACATCCACAAAATTCGCTGAAGTTTCTTCAGCATTCTCGAATTGTAGATGAACAGACTCACGTGATGATAGAGAGGGGGTCAGGAGGAAGTAACATTCCAATGAAGAGGATGACATTTGGATGTGGTCTCAAGCCCTAATCTATTTTTAGAATCGTAACAACATATTGAACTATAAATCATGAAAATTTTTCTGAGGAATTATTGGAGATGATTCATGACACACACCTGCAAAATTTCGACTTCACCAGTAAATTCCTTCATCTCTTTCTCTGCTGCGTTGACGTTCTTAATCTGTTTTACTGCCACAGCCAGTTCTCTCCATTTTGCGCTGTCACAAATATTCAGTCTATTTTTCAAAATGCAGTTGTAGATGGAGAATTTACCTGTAGATGACACCGAAAGCTCCGGAACCGATTTCTTTCAAATCAGTAAACTCTGAACTTTTCAAGATGAATTTCTTATTCGAAACATTGGCAGCAACCTGTTTTTCTCAGAAATTTCACAGAAATTTCGAGGTATCTTACCGACTTTCGCATCAAGCTGAGCTCTCTCATTTGATTCTCATCTTTTTTTCTTAACAGAAGGAACGCCGCCAGTGCCGCAATTATTATCACCGCTACAACTGTACCAACAATGATTCCCGCTATGGCACCTGTTCTATTTTTAGTACGAATTTGAGGCGTGACTTCTCGTACCCCCGCTCAATCCAGAATTATCCTTATTCTGTGCGGGCGCCATGATGGAAGATCTGTACACAGTGTACTGTGTCATGTGGTTACAAGAACAGGTGGGCACCCCATTTTTCAAGTTGAAAGCGCATTTAGGATCTCTCACAAAATTATCCGAAGGGGATTGTCTGCTGGCACAGAAATATTCTCCCTGGGAAAGTACGCCTCCCAGGGAAATCGAGATATTGGCTGTCAGATCTGAATATACACCAGGAGAAAGGCTGAGGGAGACAACAGGGGCGGTGGTGTTTGATGATGTCACTATGTTGTCACCGCTGTACACTGCCAACCTCATCTGATAGCATTTGGCTGCAATGTGTCAGAAATGAAAAGCTATATTTTGGTACGCACCTGAACCATCAGCGTTTCCAAACAAGCTAGAAGGGCCTGGAAATAAGATCGAAGCGTTGCCCGTTGTAGTGGGTATCAGACTGATCTGATTACCGGGGACGATCACGGTAGATACCGAAAGCATGCCCGACGACGATGTCACCATGTTGTCCGTGCAACTCCTTCCTATGAATTGTGATGTCATCAATTGATCCACCGCCTACGATATCTCAATTGTGTGACTTTGACTTGAAATTTTTGTTATGGTTGTAGATGTTGTGTTATTCCTCATGCAGCTGGAAATATGGACAAATAAATGAAGAATGTAATGACCTCAAAGACGGAGAGAGCTGAGACTGTTGTCGCTGAGCTCGATCTTTTGTTGGAAGATGTAGACCCCAGAATGTTAGAGAGTACACGCACAGCGCTTGTCACCAAATCCGTCGACACATACTGTGCAATTTCAGATCTCGTGAACTTTTCATTTTTATGAAATCACCTGTCCCCTGGTGGATAATGAGTTGAGTGTGTTTTTCAAAATGTTCAGTACGCTGGAAGCGTAAGCGCAAGTTGAAGAGCAGACACTTGACAGCGCATTGACACGTTGGGTTCCCTCGGTTCCCGTAATACTCTGGTTTGATATCGTCATGAATACGTCGAGAAGTGTCTGCATGGCAGCTTGCTTATCAGAAGTAGAGACCGTGTTGCTGATGAGGGACGTAATCGCTGTCAGAACTCCCGTTGCCGTGGTACTGTCATTTAAATTAGCCGAAGAAATGATCCGGTTGGTAATATCAGTAGTGCTGTCGGCACCGTACGACAGTGCAACCGACTGAAGGCTCGTTGTAGATAACCCTAAGCTATCTACAACTGTCACATTCACCATGACTCTGCCCAGATTAGCGGTAGGGATGAGGTAAGTGCTGAAAGTTGTTAACGGGCCGTTATAGAGGAGCACGGTTGAGGCACCGGAGGTGTAGGAGATGTAGTAACTCAACGGTAAATTGACAGATGTCCATGATGATGTGGCAATGGAGAATTTTGTCACCCCTACAACCCCCAAGGGAGGCACCACACTGAGAATTCCTAGAATTTTCAAAAGAGAACATTTGAAATAATTTTGGTCGTACCTCCAGCAGGCGGCAATCTGGACAACACGGTAAATACGGTGTCATTACCAAGCATCCTCTGTGATACATAATCAGGCAGCGAGTTATTTCTGTCCATAGCAAAGAAGTAAGCACCCAAATATCCATTCAAAATCAAATAATCCGTCTTGTTTCTGAGACTTTGAGTGTCGTCCATGGTAACAAAGTTGACCCCATCGCTAAGGAAGGGGGTGCCGGTGGTCTTATCCCAATATCTGGTGAAGTTCGAGCTTTGTGTGAGCGAATTCAGGTCGGCATAAGTAAGATAGCCAGGTTGTCCGGTGCAACTACCGGAAATACCGGTAGTGGATGTGATTCCCATGGCGGGGGTTACGCCTCGGGATATTTTCCAAGTGATAGCGTAATTCACGAAACCCACCACAGTCTATAAATGTCAAAAATAACCATAATCTAAATTCAAACCTTGTTGGGAGGAATTCCAGTAGCATTGATTGCGGAAAGTGTCGACAACATGAAATTTTTAGATGTATCAGTGGCACTAAAAGGCGCTTGAGAGTTGGTAATCGTGTCAGAGGGCGAGGCATAGTCGTACGTTCTAACTTGGAAAAAATCGACTGTTCTTCATCAAAATCACGAATTCTGAATAAAATGCGGAAGTTGTCTGTGAAAATTCCTAACCATTTAGTACTGATCCCGGGATCCATGCCTTTTGGGTCATATCTGATGACACCGTGGCTGAGATTAATAGTGTCGACGTTCCTTCCTTCAATTTCTCCGCGTTGAAGCCACTTCTTAATTGTGCGAATAATGCGGCTGTCGCATCTGCGTCTTGATTGTCGTGAATCTGCCAATCAACGGTGGTTCCTGAAAGATGTCAGGGTCTTGATGTGGTGACGTCATCAAATGAAGACATACCATCGAACCCCCATGTTCTGCAAAAGGTGATGCATGAATTCACAAATGTGGTACGGGATGTGGTGTTTGAGGCCATGTTGTAGAATATGTCTGAGGCGAAATTGGCGCCTCCAATGGCGATCTACAACGGTCGTGAACTTGTGTCCTCATGACATCGTGTCATCACGATGGTACAACCACCCTAAGAATCGATCACATACCAATATCTTCAGCGCTGGATTCCTTGATTTCAATCTGACGATCGTCTCGTAATATCCAGTCGTGTCATCACCCGATTCAGCCACGACAACAGGGTTAACGCTCGAAAATTTGGCAAATCCCACCACAATGTGGGTATATTGGGTGGCATCAATGTAGGATGGCGTCATCATACATTCACCAGTCCTTCTTGAGAGATATGAAGCGTGGTAACCTATCATAACACGGTTGTTTGGATTCAGAGGAACAGTAGTAGTGAAATTTGTCACTTCGTTCACTTGGCATTTTCCCGAAAAACATTTTCCGGCGCTGCAGTATTCCGCTGATGTTCCACAACTGAAAAATGAGTCGGTGGGTGGTCTTGAAATGATGCACTCACAATCCATACAAAGAACAGCAGGCGTTGGGATCGTCACAGCCGGTGTATTGACATCCTGTAAGGGTCGAAACATCTTCTGTACAATTAGAATAGCAATTTCCAGGTAAGCAATGCTGAGGTGTGGTGCCGCAGCTGTTTCATTCAGCTCTGATTTCAAATTGAGATGAATGGCATCGAAAAATAAACTCACTATCCATAAATAGAACAACACAGCCCTGACTCACAGCCACTGATCTGGCAGCCTGTTAATGTAGATGGCGACCCTGTCTTGGTTGGTACAGTAGAATTACATTGGGAATAACAGTTTCCAGGCGCACAGTGGCCATGCTCAGTTCCACAACTGATATTTCAGTCAAAAAAATGTCAGGTCAGATGGAAACTTGTGACTCACTATCCAAAATTGGAACAACAGTTTCCTGGCTCACAACCAGTGAGCTGACAGCCTGTCAGTGTAGATGCCACTGAAGATGTAGATGGTCCAGTTGTGCTTGTTGTTACAGTTGACTTGCATTGGGAATAACAGCTTCCAGGATCACAATGACCAGGCTCAGTTCCACAACTGATATTTCAGTCAAAGATTGTCACGGTCATTGAACTTTTCAATAACTCACTATCCAAAATTAGAACAGCATTGCCCCGTAGGACAAGCTTGATCACCACCATTCTGGCATCCTGTCAGTGTAGATGTCTTGCTTGCGACTGGTACAGTAGAATTACATTGGGAATAACAGTTTCCAGGAGCACAATGACCAGGCTCAGTTCCACAACTAATATTTTGGTTAAAAAAATTATCACGGTCAAGATTGATTGAAACTTGTAACTCACTATCCAAAATTGGAACAACAGTTTCCTGGCTCACAACTGGTGATCTGACAGCCCGTCAGTGTAGATGCCGCTGAAGATGTAGATGGTCCAGTTGTGCTTGTTGTTACAGTTGACTTGCATTGGGAATAACAGCTTCCAGGATCACAATGACCAGGCTCAGTTCCACAACTGATATTGCAGTCAAAGATTGTCATGGTGAAGATTGATTCAACTTTGAAAATAACTCACTATCCAAACATGGAACAGCATTGTCCCGCGGGGCAGGCCTGATCACCACCATTCTGACATCCCGTAAGAGCGGGTGTGCAGTTCTTGACGCAATTCGCACCACAGTAATCAGAGGTGATTCCGCAACTGCATCCAGATCAATTATGCGACGATCGAAATCACCGGCATCCATCATCTGAATTAAGAGAAGGACGAGATGAATATACTCACTATCCAGCCCCTGAGCAACAAAATCCAGCAGCACAACCCTCTCCTTTATCTGTGCAGAATCCACTCACCAATTGGATCGCAATGCAAAATACCACAACAGTGGTGATTATGGAGGGTTGAAGCGATGAGATCTCTCTCATGCTTTATCAAGTGTGGTTGTTCTGGCAATCTGGTGTTTTGGTTCCTGGTAGTTCTGAATTTCCTGAAAAGACAAGAGCGCGGAAGTGCTCTCCCGCGCTGAAAAATCAGTTGACGCGTGGATCGACAAGTGACATCTGGACATTTGATGGATTGCTTCCCCCTCTTATTGCGTTCGGAACCAAAGCCCCAGATGCCCCAAGAGCCGGCTCTTTATTATCCAATAATTTATGAGGAGGCATTCCCGAAGACCAACCGGTGATGCCACGCAGTACAGAAGGGCACCTTCTTTGGGAAAGAGAATCTGCTTGAAATGGGCGGATATTTGGATTCAAAAACTTGGCTCAGGAAACAAACGATTTCCCAGGCTCCAAATTTGAAATACAATAACCTCTCTGGTGAATTTCCATCATAGAGGTCTCAATGCAGCCGTCTGTCTACAACTGATAAACGAGAGAGATTTCCCAACCTAAAAAAATGTGTTTTTTATAAAAATCAAACGATCTTCTGATCAACCTACAAACGCTGAATAATATCTTCAAGTGTACACTTTTGGAAACCCCTGTAGGCTTGATTCATTTATTAATGAAAGAAAAGAGATGTTGATAGTCCATAAGGTTTATTTAAGTCTTGGATACGGCAATGAATGAGATTCCAGCAAAAGTGAGCAAGAAAGCAGCACCAAGGAAGAAGTAGTTTCTCTGTCCTTGGATCTCTTTGAACACCAACACTCCCCATACAGCGGAGATGATTCCGGGTGTTGTGGAGATCACAGGGAAGGTGATCACAGGGGATAGCAAGCTGTTAGCTGTACCTCTTTAGCATACAGAAATAAAATATGGTCAAGTGATGATGAAAACAAAGAGGATGACGTACCGACGAACCATGCAGCCTGAGCGGTTCCCCAGCCGAGACCAGCGACAAGAGCAGGGAGAACAGATTGTGGGTAGAATTCTGGTCTCTGTTTCTTAATCATTTTGTAGATGATATATACAATCAGAATGGCGGTAGAAGTGAAGAAAATGCCAGCAAAGTGAGACAGAGTGAAGGCAAGAGGATGAGGAGAGTAACCAGGGCGCTTGGTGTGCTCTTGGAGATAGGTGATGGGTGTAAGGTTAATTCCATACATAAATCCTGTCGTTTGTCATCAAGATGAGACATTATTTCATTGTCAATGAAAGTACCTGCTGCAACTGAGAGGAGCACTCCAATGATCTTCTTTGTGGCGCCAGACTTTTGTTCTACCTCAACAGGTGAGCCTGCGAAAGGAGAGGTGTCGTCATGATAGTTGACAAGGGCTGTCTTCTCGTTGGATTCATCGTCGGTCTTCTTTGTGATGGTGGGTTTGATCGGCAGGAAAAATACGATAGAGCATAGAGCGATAACGACACCGACAATGTTGAAGATTCTTCTGCGATCATCGGTGAATTCTGCCTTGGACAGACCCGCAAGGCCAAAGTACGAAGTAGCCCAACCAACGATCAAACTAGTACCTATAAAATACGTCAGGCATTCTCTTGAGAGAAAAATGGAATATTGACCTCCCCAGATGAGCATTCCCATTCCGAGACCGATAGTATCGACCACAGGTACGACAGTAGTGTTGCCCAAGCACCAGAACATTCCTCCTAAGAGGCCAAGGGGTTCTAAGTAATTCTCGCCAGACCCGCTGCCTGCGATGAATTCTGCAATAATACCGATGATGAGGATTCCTGCACATTCAACCTTCAAATAGAGTCAATATTATTCACAGGACATCGTACTTTAGAGGAAGTAATATCTTATCCTCACCCATTGGAAGACCCAACCATCTCCCGTAGGCACAAACTTGGCAGGGACGGCGTAGCATCCAAAACAAATGATAGCAGTGGCTGTGCAAGCCCAACCGAGAGCGTCCGACATGGTTTGTGAAAAAAACTGAGCACTCTTTCTCGCGTATTTTCACGATTTGTAGATCGTCCAGAAAACACCGAAGGCGGGGAAGTCGTTGTTTGCGGAAGTCTTTCTGAAGCAACGGCAACCTCAAGAAGTCCAGAATGATCGAGACGAACGTGCAATGGGCGGATCTTTAGCACTGACACTCTGGTAGCATACTGTGAATTTCATATTAATTAACCGCCCAAAATGGATCAAATTGGACAATACATCTTTATTTACATGAGCCACCCGTGTCTCATCGCTTCTTCTGCCGTCGGCCTCGTGTCCGCATCGTATCTTAAAAGTGAACCTATAAAGTCTACAAATTGGGTGTCTTCTGTCTGTAATCTCGCTTGCAACGTTGTTCGCTTCGGCTGGATAGCCCACATGCCTCTCTGATTCTCCTCAAACAGCGTGCCATCTTTCAAGTAGTACCGGCTGCGATATTTGGCTTTAGATAACATCTCTGGGCTGACCTCCCCGAGGATCCCAGACATGCGGGCTGAGTTGGTGAGCTGCATCATGAGGGCAGGTTTTCATGAGGCGAAGAATATATGCCAAAAAACATACCTAACAGTGTCACGATGGATTCATTCTGAAAGAGGACCTATAGAATTAGATAAACGTAGAGATAAATAGTTCCAAAAAATAATTTGGCACCTTTCCAGTTTTGAGCTCGGCCAAGATGCAACCGAGTGACCACAGATCTATCTTTTGACCGTAAGGAAGCCCGAGGAGAACCTCTGGCGCTCTATAACTTCGAGACTGTACGTAGCTGCTCATATGATCTGTCGTGAAGCAACTCGACCCGAAGTCAATGATTTTCACCCGGACTCTGCTTTTTTTAGAGATAAAGATAATGATTATTACTCACTCTTCGTAGTCTTGAATCAATATCTACAACGTATCAGAATTTTCTCGGACTTTTCTGAGATTTCGACGAGATTTCACTCACATTTTCAGGCTTAAGATCACAATGTATGATGCCTAAGGAATGTATGTATCTCAGTGCTTCTAGCAACTGCAGACTTATTTTTTTAAGACGTTCCATTGTAAACCAATTCTCCTCGCCGTTTTCGAAATTGAATTTGTAGAGTTCGTACAGATTACGATCTAATAGTTCTGTCACGATGAATAAATGTTCTCTGTGGTAGAAGTAATCTACAAAACTCAGTAAAACATCATACGTCAATAAAATCGGTGAAAATTCACGGAAAGATGGTATAAAATTACCGTGCATTTGGAGTACGTGGTGAGCGTCAGCGTTACCGTTCGTGTTGATGTATTGGAGTAACTTTATCTCATCTAAAGATTGATCGAAGAACTCCTTGTTGTTTTTTATGATCTTCACACAGATCTGTCATTGTTGAGTAAAACGTGCTTTCCTTCGCTTTTGCGGGTGTTTTTGATTGGCGTACATCTTTTTGGTGATTGTGCAGACACAAAATCCCACTGGATAAACAAACTTTAAATGAGGGTCACCTGTTTCTCTGTGGCCAGGTCCTCACATCTGACTGCAGTGGAGAAGGCGGCAGAACCAAGGATATCCATTATTCTATATCTACCAGCTATTATCGTGTCCGGTATGATCGGAAAATCTTTCGCCTCTTCAAGACCCGTGGTGTGCCTCATTCTGACCACCTTCTCTTGTGAGTCGTATTCGAATGAGAATGTCGTATCGGAATGAGAACAATCACATTGTGATGAAAAGTTCACAATAGAATGAGCATGGTCGTATCATGATGAAAATATTGAAAACTTACTGGAAGAGATAGTGTGTCGAAACCATCAATGATTGTTGATTCGTCAGGATCTACATCTGCATTTACATCTGCATTTACATCTGCACCTGCATCTACATCGCTCTCTTTACTTGGTTCCACCTCTTTTATTGTGCTAATCCCAGCTGTAATTATATTCATCATAATTCAACAAGATTTTTCATATTTTGGTCAAATTTCATTGGAATATCACCTTTTGACAAGAATCTAAAGATAGCTCCAAGAGCACTTTGAGACTCTTCAGTATTCTCGTTATGATTATTGTTATCCTCTTCTACAATGCTCTTGTCTGACTCCTCTTTCATTTCAATAAAATATTTCATTTATCGCGCGAACAATCCCACCTCTTCGTCCTCAGAAATAGAATCGATTGTGTTTTCAGAGTCTGTAACTTGACTCTTCTCATCTACTATATCTCAACTCTTTGTGCTTTTTGATTTCATACCAAGTGATTTTTATATATCAAAAGAGGATGATGAGAAATAAATGAGGTATATCTACCTGATAGTTCTCTCTCTACAATTGAATCCGATGATTTCTGTCATTCTCATCAATCAAGATGAGGTTTGCAAAGTTTGAGGTACATACCGATAATGTATCTTTCTGTGAATCTATATCTTCCTATTTAAAATGAATTTCATGAAAGAATTAAAAATGATTACCATTTCTAACATGGCCTTTTCCACTTCGAAATCGTCCATGTGAACTTTGATATACCCCACCTTATAAATATTTAATTTTTATTGTCAATTAAATTCTCTTCGAAATGAGTTTTGCAGAAAACAGAATCAATTGTACCACAAAATCACTGAAACAAAAAGGCTCGAAAGACTCTGCAGGGCGAGTCGCAAATCAAAAACAAACTTTGATGCATCTCTTTGTATCAGACTTATTGCGAAGTCGACATGACATGACTCCGCCGTGATATTTTCGAAGCAAAAAAAATAAATCATTCACCTCATCATCAGACCAGTCAAGTTGCTCGTCTTCGGCCTCTTCACCATCTGAGGTCAGTTCTTTATCCCCTAATCGTATTTTATTTCTGTAAAGTCGTAGAATGCTTCAATTATGGACAAGATATTATGTAATGGTGATTTTTTTAAAAATGTGTGGACTAAATACCTTCTGAATCTGAGACAAAACTAACTTTTGATTTGATTGATCTTGCACTGCTCACTGAAGAACTTCTCCCCCTCATTGTAGAACTACAACAATTATAATTATGAAAAATACTATTCTATTAAAAATGAAATTAACAAGGTATAGTATTTTGAATGATGAAAAATCCCACTTTGCGGAAGTGCTTCGCGCCAAATTTCTGAGATGTGGCGAGGTGAGGATATGTTCTGATTGATTGTAGCTCTCTTGTATCTCGTCTATTGGGTCCAGTATCTTCTCTTCTGCTATTTCTGAGAAAGACAGTGCCGTTCTAGCTGGTGAATGGGACTTTGTGCTTCTTTTTTAGAATCAGTGCGATCATGAAATTACATCACAAAACGATACAAATAAAATATATGTTGGTTGTACATACGATTGTAGATTGACAGTTTAATGATAGATACCTGTGTCTAGTGACGACATCAGGATGATCCGTATCATCCATCTTTCTAAAGTCGTTCGCCGGGTCGATACGAAGACCATACGGGTTTGTGAAATTGAATTCACTCACTGGTTTTTTCTTGCGCTTCTGAGGGCTCTTAATCATAGAATGATATTATTGATTATATTATAATATTAATTATATTATAATGTTACTAAAACAAAGATTGGAATAAAGGATCACCTCTTCGAAGTAGAAAGGCTCAGATTTGGATCTAGTGTGTGTATGCCTCATGGCTACAGGGCTCTTAATTCTGCTGGCGTCGATGTCTATATCGATTAGAATTCTTGTCGCGTTGTAGATAGAAATTAAATAAAAATAGTTACTCACGGTGTAGTGAGTCGGTTGAGATGGAGGCTCTTAATTGCTTGTTCCTTCTTTCTACAGATGGTGGCGGTGTTGCTGCATCATAATCAACATATACATGAACACGCAGGTCGAACACTATGATGAGATCGAGTGCGCCATGTGATGGTCATCCATGCGTCATGATTCCACCACAATTTCGAGTACAAAGGTGATATATAATTACTAAAACAAATATATAGTTGATTTAAATACAATGCAATGTAAGGCGCTTCACATTTTGAATTGTGGCTGGCATGTCGGCAGAGCCGCAATATCTTATTTGCAGCACAGTTTTCGTTGAGGTCTTGCTGTGGGCAAAAAAATATAAAAAATCTGATGACCAACCGAAACGGGTGCTTCTTTTTGAGTGATCTGATTCCCCATCATCTTCATCAGAGAAACCAACTTTATGGACCTCCTCTGCATTGTGCGTGTCTCCAGCAACATCCTCTGATCCTCTCGAATGACTCCTCTTTCGATCCTGTTCATTTTGAGAATGGAAATGGAGACTTTTGATCACCTCTTCTTCGATTTCATTCTGTGAAAATGGATCTGTCACTGTACTCATGAGAGAGTGAGCGTGTCTCGAGTCCTCATATGAATTCTTTAGAGCATTAAACTGGTAATGATCATCACTTCAGTATTACAATAGATCTTCTTACCTCTGGGGAGTTCACTTCTGGTACGACAACAACTTTTGTTTTTCTCAATGTTGGTGAGCTGACCTTCGCCTGCAGTAATAATTCTGAATCGATTAAAGATCCCTCCTATGTTCGGTTCATACCTTCGAGTTCAGTCATTCTTGGCTCTACTTTCGGTCTCGTCTCTGCTAAATCATCTTCTGGTCCTACATGATCGATCAGAACGGAAAAATGATCCAGAGATGAAAGACATTATCCTACCAAGTGTCTCTGTTTCGAGTAATTTGGCAGTCTGTAAGAGATTCCTCGATTCTAAGAACTCATGAATTAGATTCAGAATCGTCTCATCGGTCATCAACAGCTGCACATTGAGGTGCCGGCTCATTTTTTGCTGTCTTTATGGCGTCCGTGTGTATGTTGGGCACGGAAAATGTGGTCGGGAAACATTGAATGAAAAAATTGAAAATTTGCTCTCCTCAACGATGAACATGCACAGGGCCCTCAAAATCACACCTCTAAAGGCATCCTATCAGCAGAGCATCTCCTTATTCAGATCACTTTCAAGCATCGCTCAGAAGAAGAAACTGGTGGTACTCGGGACTGGATGGGCTGGCTTTCGACTGATCCAAGACGTTGATCGATCCTTGTGAGTTTCTATATTTGTTTCTGACCTACATTCCCTCTTACGTTCCATGGGTGATTAGACGTAAATTAGATTTAGATCATATTCACTGCCCTCAAATCAAGATTGTCCTCAAGTAGGATTGATCTTCAATGTCCGTAACAGGGATCTGAAATACTGACAGATACGACATCACTGTTGTGAGTCCTAGAAATCACTTTCTCTTCACACCACTTCTGACCAGCACTGTAAGTACACTCTTCCTCACAGGCACATTCTTCAACAAGTACACTTTCCGAAAAAGCTGAAGAACTACAGACGGTAGGAACACTTGAATTCAGAGGAGTAATAGAACCTATCCGCAACGTGAAAGATGTTCAGTACATACAAGGCTCATGCACTAGGTGAGGATCACGTTCTATTGTCATGAGGACATGCTATATTATGCTTCCCGTACAAAAATATTCTTGTTTTTCAATGTACAAGAGTATACTAAATATCACTTTCTTCAACGTCAAAGCTTCGTCATTCTTCACGGTTATTACCGCGAGTTTCTCGTTATCAAGAATGGTATCTATTCTGAATAATGGAGCGTCGACACAAAAGAACAGAAGATATCAGTGAGCAGCGAATACAAATCGACCCACGGAGAGCAACATTTAGACTTGCCTTATGATGAGTTGGTGATTGCAGTCGGTGCCATGCCCAACACATTTAATATAGAGGGTGTTGAGAAATATTGCCATTTCTTGAAGCAGGTGATTCATTCTTTATATGGGCATCATCGAAATGACACCACGCATGATTGCATGATCATCATCTAGAAAGTGATGCTTCTCTGCTGCAGATACACAACATTCATTGTGACAGCCTGAAAATGTAAAAATTGAAGGTCATGGCAGGTGTCAGACGCACGATCGATACGTAATCACATATTGGAAAGTTTTGAGAGAGCTGCCAGCCCCGCAACAAAAGAAGAAGACAGGAAAAAATTGCTGAGATTTGTTGTGGTGGGTGGTGGTCCCACTTCTGTCGAATTCGCAGCAGAGTTATACGGTATTTACAATCTGTTGAGATGTCAACTCGTTGAGATTTCCAGACTTCCTTCGACAAGACGTGCACAAGATGTATCCACAATTGGAGCACCTTGTCACGGTCACATTGTTAGAAGCGGGGAAAAAGCTTCTGAGCACATTCGACGCCTCTCTATCTGACTACACCCTCAAAACTTTCAAGGTATTATTCTGTGATTTTTATGATCATTTTTGCGCCACAAGTTCTAAAGAGTTTCCAGACCCGCCAAATCGACGTCCGCACGGGGATCGCCGTGAAACGTGTCACAGAAGAAGAGATGGAGCTGTCAGACGGGTCCAAGCTTCCCTACAGTATCGTAATTTGGTCCACTGGAGTCGGACCCACGCAACTTGTCAAAGACATGTCAGATTTTGACAGGGACAAGAGCGGGAGGCTATTGGTGAACGACCATCTACAATTGACGGAAAACGTGTGGGCTGCGGGAGATTGTGCAGCTTTCAGAGAGAACCCCCTACCTCCAACTGCACAGGTTGCTCAGCAACGTGAGTCTTTTGAAGATGTGATTTCTTTTTTATGAATTTCCAAAGTGAATTAAAAGAATTATAGTATTTGTAATTATTTGAGATTCCAATTGACACGGATAGAGGGTAAATATTTGTCCAAAGTACTGAACAGTAAGGGCAAAGGGCAGCCTCTCAAAACATTCCATTATGTAAATATGGGCATGCTAGCTTGTATCCTTAAACATCTCATATTTGCTATTCAGCTTTTATTGAAAAGCAGAAATGTTAACAACAGTCAAAGTGTACCTTTTTCCTTGACAAAAGAGATGTGGGAGGGCAGAGAGCATTAGTCGACACACCACTCATCAAAAACAGCGGGTTCCTGTCTTGGATCATGTGGAATGCAGGTTTGTTATATCTCATTGTGGTGAAGATAAACATTTGTCAGCTTACGTGACTAAATTGTTATCTTTCAAGAATATGATCATGATCCCACTTTACTGGACGAAATCTTTCATCTTTGGGAGAGATGTAGCCAGGTTTGAATAAATACCAAGACCAGAACACAATCGTGCAGTACGCTATGCTTAAATTTGCTTCTACACGCACAAAAATGAATTGGGTCACTTTTCTGATGTTGGTGTACTTTTATATTTTCCTATCTTATATTTGACCAGTTGTAGATGGATCTGAATACAACCAAATATTTTCTGATACAGGAACCGGAACGACCTTCTGGTTCTTATATTTGGTGTCTGTTCCTCGGACCGGCTCCAGAGAAGATATGGAGCGACGTCAAGACTGCAGAAGTCTTAAACAATTTATTCTCACCCAATCATCATGCGGCACATCGCGTGTCTGTGCCTTCTGAGCCTTTGTTGTGTGGTCTCTGGCTCACAGCAAGAATACGATTCTCTGCGAGAGATATATTTCATCCTCGGTGGTGAGATGCGATCTCTTCTTCTATTTGAAATTTGAAATTCCCACTAACCCAGGCAGGACCAAATTGGAGGGTCAATCCACGATGGGACTTTTCGAAACCAGACTATTGCTTGTATGACAGGGTTCGTTGTATCAATGGTGGGGGTCCTTTTGTGAGGTTTTTCATAATCATTTTTTGCAGGAAGCGTGTCTGAGTTGAACTTTTCCGATCTTAACCTTATGGGATTCATGCCTTATTCTCCTACAGCTTGGAATTTTCCAAATCTCACGGTACTGGACATGAGCAATAACGTCATCATGGGATCGCTCTCCAATGCCATGGCACAAGGCATGCCCAAGCTTCATAGCTTCAGTGTGAGCAGTAACGTGTTGATCAGTGGGGTCAGTAGATTCTACCGAATATCTTGGCTGCTACCATCTGTTGGATCATTTCACTCTGACATATAAAGGTGCCAGACAGTTTTGGGAGTCTGCCGATGAGAGTGTTTTTCATCAGTAATAATAAGATGGACGGCGCTTTGTCGCCCCGCTTGAGCGAATGGAAAGCCTTGACAAACTTCTCTGCAGATAATAACGCTTTCTTGCGTGGAGATATGCCCAATGTTACCGGCGCTTTTGACTTGATGTCCTTTAGCATCCGAAACACGAGGTAATTTAATTCGAAAATTGATTCATTATTGTATGATTTATTTCTGCTCGAGGGTCTCAGGCACTCCGTTCGATTTTTACAACATGACAAAATTGGTACATTTAGATTGGAGCTTTACCCAAGTTAGAGGTGATGTCATCACTTTCATTTGATAGTCTACAACGATACAGGTCCAATACCAGAATCCCTCAACGAAGCTGTTTCGCTGGAGTATGCCGATTTTTCCATGACACAGTTGACATCTCTACCCAAATCCATGTCAAATCTACAACAACTGCAAACTTTTCGATCGAGCTCTGCGCAATTAGAAGGCCCGATACCCCCCGACATTGGACTTTGCACCAGTTTAATCGATGTGACTTCATCATTTTTTCACTTCGATGAATGACTCGTTGAAGATTGATCTCAGCCACAATTTTCTCTCAGGATCACTACCACATCTTCACAACCTCACTTCACTACAATATGTAGGAATGAGATACAAGTAAAAAATGCTGACATGCCCAGTTGAAATTATCGGACAACCAATTACAAGGACCTCTTCTGGACCTGTCACAAAATCTCCAACTTAAAGTGATAGACATGAGCAGAAACCACTTCTTCGGCCCTGTATTTTCGTTATCCTCTTTATTGAAATTAACTGTGAGTCCAAAGTGTCAATAACAGAATTTGACAGTGACAGATGCTTGATGTCAGCCACAACAGCCTGAATGGATCTGTACCTTCTCTGTCATCCCTCAGAGATCTGAAAGCGATAGATTTGAGCCACAATAACTTCACTGACGAATCGATGATGGGACCTGCATCATTATTTGAACAATGCAATATGGCAGAAAATAATTTTGCATGTCCAGTGTCTTGGCAGTATTATACACTTTGTGGAGCAAGGTGACATAAAAAACAGGTGAATAGTATTGACGCATGACAGGTGTCAAGCACGTGACGAACAAGGGACGAGTAATGTGTCGATCACCTTTGATGTCGACCGATTTTTATCCCTCCTTGCAAATGTTGCCAATATCACGAGAAGCAGGCTGTCAGTGCTCAATGTCCAATCAGGCAGGTGAGGAGGATCGACACATCATCACGCAGTTTTAACTTGATCAGCATGATTATAGATCTGATGGTTGGGCCACCACCAACAGACAGCATTAACGAGGGAGACGCCAAGAGAACGGTAGAAGTTATGAAGAGGATGGCGATTGAAGATGTTGCTTTGAAACCTTACAATGTAATTGATCACTCTTGACACTCACCTTACTTGTTCAGATTCTCAGTGTGAGTCCTATCACATCCAGTTCTGCAAAAAGTAACACTGTGATGAGTTCTCAGACGAATGCTGTGATGGGCCCTGGTACGAGTGCTGTGATAAGTGCACCACAATCAGCTAGATCGTCACTGACTGTGATTGGCTTGACACAAAATGTGATTGGTGAGTCAAATCGGCCCGGAATACCGAGTGGATTGATTTTAGGACTTTTACTACTGATCTGCTTACACACACAAAATTAAAAAGTGTCCTTGAGTAAGGTACCACAATGATTTCTTGTGTGTTGTACAGACAATGATAATACTCAATTTTCATTGCTATCTTATTATAATTGTCTGTGTACTTTGCAAGTGTTTCTTCTAAACTTATATGCCCATTTAAGTGTGTTATCTTCTGTGGGATATTACCAGTGTGAGACATAATGTGTGGATTTGCATTATACTTTATCAGTGACTGTGTTTGTTATTCCTATGCTCATATGATGTTCTTATCCTCACCTCGACCACATTCTCATACCCATATCCAGATGCTATATATAGAGGTGTGTATCCATTTCTGTCAACTCGATTGATATGTGCTCCATTCTCCACAAGATGCTATGCTTAGTCATCTCTCTGCCATCTTGAGATTATCACCTTAATCACTTTCTCATGTCCATTTTGAGATGCTATTGATAGAGGTGTACATCCATCATCATCAGCTTGATTGATCTGTGCTCTATTCGTCACAAGATACTGTGCACTTTATATCTCTACCATTTGACATATATCACACTCACCTCAACCTCATTCACATGTCCCTTGCTGGATGCTACATATAGCATGCTATTGCCCTCATCATTCACTATGTCTGCTTCCAATCAATTCATGTTTCTCAATAATTCCAAAACTCTTTCGTCTTCAGCTTTAGGATTCTTACAATCAACTGCCAAATCCTGCCAATATCTGTTCAATATCCTATCAGCAGAGTATAGTTCTTCAACTGGCTGGTGATGTGATCATTTGGTGGAACAGGATCCCTCCAAAAATTGATGAAAATTATCAATTGAGGCATTGAAGACACAAAATGTCGGCAGAATGTGCTGTCATAGTTGAATCCGCAATCTACAATGTGATACATGATGCCACATCACGTGTGGGCTGTGTAAACTGTGGCAAGTGGTGTACTAGAGAGCCCATATGTCTTCTGATGGGTCAGCACTTAATATTTTTGTAGAAATAGCCATTTACTTTCTCGGTAGTAACCGTGCATATGTCCGTTGTAAACCGACAACTGACGGTTGAATTTCACGAAGAATGGAAAAAGGAAATTAGATGATCATGCAGTGGATTCCCCCAGACCTCGTGTCAGAGATAGCCAAGTTTCTGGACATCGAAGAGATAGTTCCGCTCACTTTCACTTGTCGTTCCTTCTCTCAACCTCTCTCACGGCAGATCGACATCCGAAGAGTCCCACAGGCACCTCTCCCTTTTATCAAAATTCCTTCTTCCAATGAGCTGATCAAGTGGTGGCTTGACAATGCGAGGGCACCTTTCTTCCAAGAGTTGCCTTGTAAGGCCATCTTGGGTATGTTATCAAGATCCTGTTTGATCTGCTGATTCTGACAAAGAGGCCTTTGAACATGCACGGAACTCACTCCTCTCTCTTGATCTTCTCAGTGCTGATGATGATCACCAAGAAAAATTATTTCTGGATGATCTGGACGACACTAAGGAGGACGGCAAAGACTTGATGAAAGAGAGTTTTCAATATCCTTTTCAAGACGAGATGTGGACAGGCGATGTGATTTAACTCCTCAAAACTTTTATACCCACCTGACACATGCTAGGTCCTCTTCTCCGCGACAGAGGAGACCAAAGAGTTAAAGATCCAACTATGTTGCCCTCTACCACCCATCAACGAGGCTTGGCATGGTGGAGAAGGATTTTCTCAGAAAGTGACGGAAGGTGATGATCCAGTTTGTACAGAGGTTCCAACATATTGGGACGTAGGTCCGTTGAGAGAATATGTAACTATGATCATCAAGGTAAGAAGACAAAGTTTAAAATGTCTTGTAAAGTCATAAATTCAAAAGGGAAGTTGTACTAAACCTTTCTCAAATGAGTAGGATTGCAAACCAGAACACCTTGGAATAAGCCTCAACAGCTATGTAGACCACATCGAAGTTCGCTTTGAACATCCAAAAGGCATCTGCGTCGTCTTCAGCTTCTCAGAAGGTCACAGACTCACCCTCGGCTATAACACTCACAGCAAAAAAAGACCTCGCAATTTATTCCGCGAGACCCCCTTGTTGGAGCACTCAGTCTTTCTGTATGACAGTACATTAGAGCTATATCTGTCAGATTACATCACCGTCAAAGATCTACAACGATTTCTGTATGAAATAACGGGTATTCCGATAAAATATCAGCGTGTTGGTACTGACCTTGGCTGGGCACATCAGTGGGATCCCGAGGTAGTGTTGGTCTGTGACCGAGTCAAAATATTTGACTCCAGGGAGATTGTGGAGGTGATGAATTGTCGTCGAATTAATCAAGAGTACATGGCAGAACTTATTTTTAGCACCCTTCTACTAAAAAAATCGCGCAATCAGCAGTGTGGACTCATCTGTCTCAGGGTGCAATAAAAGTATTCCGAAGAAAACGTTTCTATAAAAGAGTAGATATCCGCACTCACGGGAGTATTTGGGTGGCTCAAGGTATTTGGGTGGCTCAAGACCAAGAGACAAACGCACAGTTGAGGCACAGAGTTGCTGAGATGGTAGGATTGCCAGATAACAGCTTCAGGGTGATAAATCGATCTACATTTTGATATAAGAAAGGCATCCGAAGGCGACGTGCTGACAAGTAATAGCTGATGAAGTGTGCCCATATTGCTTCTTCTTCTTCAGAAATAACACCCGCAATGGATCATCTGGTGAGAACTGACAGACAATCCATGTTGACTGCTTTCAGCTTCCAGATTGCCTACACCACCTCTATGTGATTCCTGAAGAGCCCACTTTTGAAGGGGAGAGATATATAGAAGAATTCAAATGGCTTTTCTTCTATGATTGTCACGTGCATGACATCAGTGAAGTGTTGTTTCGGTGCAAAGTCAACTTACAATCGACGGTTGGTGATCTGAAGGTGATCTGAAAGTGAAGAATGAAAGTGATATGAACAGAATATTTTCATGGAGAGAATGTTCAGCTGAAATTTCGAATGTTGAGATTGTTGTTCACCAAGTCGATGTAGATGGGGTGATGCATAACGATTGGGAAGATGACGACATGATGCACCCCCTCACAGATTTTATATGTGTGGAGAAGCATTTAGTAAGAATCGTTTCAGTATGATACGCTCACATTGTACAGACTGAACCGCCACCGGGATATGAAATACTAGATGAAGAATTCTTTTCAAGCTGCAGTGAAGAAGATCAGGATCGGGAAGAAGTGGAAGATGTGGACAAAATATAATGAAAGCTCATAATGGCCCTTGAAGATTTTCAAATACTGAATTAGTGAGAACTGTAGGACATTGCGCAGCACTCGCGATGATTCGCCGATCTACAACAGAAAACCGAATTCCAGGAACGGGGCAGATGATACACCATCTGGTGCATTTTCACAAAATTTTCATCAAGATTATATTATCCAACCATCTTCATTGTAGTGAAGCCACCACGCACTGTCGCAAGACCATTCTCTAGAACCTGAAGAGTTTGGTTACAATAAATAAACACGTCACTTCAAAGGATCAAATGTACAACTCTGAATCTGAAAAGAGATGTGGTGCTCATGCGTGAATGGTTTTTCCCGGTGTTTTGCAGCTGTTCGGAAAAAACACACTCGAATTCTGACCAAATTTTGAAGTTTTCAAAAACAACAAAAAGAATTATAATTTTGGTTGTGCTCCCAAAATTCAAATTTTTGTATGATAAAATTTTCAAACACTTTTATTTTATTTTTTCATTCGCCTCTCTGAAAATAATCAATTTTATTTCAAAAAAATAAAATATTTACATGTCAATCTTGCATATTTGGCAACCAGAAATACAAGAGGTTTTCCGTGGTGGTCGCCAGCATCATGGATTTAGGGTTCCATTGTACCGCACCCACCGGACCCGTTGTAGTCGAAGGCTGTCTCCACTGATGGATCAAGGAGCCCGTCTGTGCGCTCCAGCAATAAATACTGCCGTCCTGGCCTCCGCACAGTACGAATTGAGAGTCTGGTGAAAAGGTAGCCTCCCCACATGGTCCTCCGTTGCCTGGGGTTCTTAGAGTGTGCAAGAGCTGGCCGTTGTAGGCGTCCAAAATGAAGATGACTTGATTGGCGGTAGAGAGGAGTATGAGGGTTCCATCTGGCGAGAATTTTATGGATGTCCATTCTACTGGTGAAGCATATGGGACGAGGAAGCTGGCGAATGGGCCTTTGTCATACGAGCGAAGATCGAAGAGTTTGACGCTGTTCACGTTAGAGGCCACGCCAAACAAAAGTCCTTGAGGATCAAAGGCGACAGATGATCTGCCTGTTCTTCTCAATAAACCCTATTTATTGTTGAATAAATGATGACGAAGAGCAGGTGAAATACCTGGCAGGCATTGGTGTTGAGATCCCAGAGACGAATCGAATCATCTAAAGAGGCAGACATGAAGATGTCTGATTTAGGAGATAGGGCCATGGAAACGACCTTCCCTCTATGTCCTTTGAAATATCTGAGGTACCGATTGTCATGCAGTGACAGATATCGAATGGATTGATCCCAATTGTTAGAGGAGGCGACGATGACTGTTTCTTTTGCATGAGTAAATTGAGCCAGCTCTGCGCCGTATTTTTTGGAATAAATTGTCTTTGTCTTTTTGCCCGTATTGGCATTATATAAATTCAATGATTCGTCGTCTGCTGAAGTGATGAGGTATTCTCCATCCGCAGAAAAGTCCAAGCTGGTGATCCGCTTCTCATTGTCTGAGAAAACCTTGGCAGGAACAAACTTTTGTGTATTCTGTGCTGTTATTCTCATCCTTATTATCTGATGATCGTTCCACAGAAGGTGATCTCTTCCACTACAACCCGGGTAAAAAATCCAAAAGATTTCATAAAAAAAAAGGAAAAAAAATAAAAATTCTTATTTTTATTTTATTTATCTTTGTCTCGTTGTCCTCCTGTTCCTCTGCTCAGACTTAGGAAATTGCGAGAATTCCTCATGCGCCTCCTTCTTCAGGATTTTTCTGTTGACGAGGCATTGTAGAACCCATTTTCTGTTGATTATTGGGATTTTTCTGGATTTACATTTCGAGACTACAGCTTTCTCGGGCTTTTCCTCGCATAGGACATAGTCCAAGTTGATGTCTTCTGGGTTGTTTCTGTACAGGCGAGATATGACTTGGGCGCCAGAAGATGCCAACACGCTGCCGTAATGTTCCTGAATGGTTCAGACGTGGATTTATTGTTTGGGATATTCATTCCGATTTTTTTTTGTGATTTTTTGAGTTTATTTTGGATTTGTAATATATTTTTTTATATATTTTTAAAACTCACGGAAAACTCTTTGGTGGCACTGACGATCTCTATACGTAATTTACTGAACACATACAATCCCTTGTCTTCCTCTTTGCTAAAAATATTTCAGAAATTTTTACTAGAAGGTTTTTACTAACTTCTAGAAGATTCTTATTGTAATTATTTCACTTGAAAAAATATATGATATAAAATATTCAAAATAAATAAAAGCTAATCCCACCCTTCTACAATGCTCTCGGTAATCAACGAGGTTCCTCGCGGTAACAAATACTCGTCGTAATCTTCCATCTCCCCCTGTCAAAAATGTCAGAACGACGTCATGATGACGTCATACGTACAGTTTGGTTGGATAAAAGTAGCCAGTTGTAGTGCACACAGGGGATCCTCCCCGCCAAGGCAAGTGCGTACTTCTTGGTCTCTCGGGGGCGGTCAGAAACCAGAAAAATAGTGGGCTCAGCGGTCACCACACAAGATTTCTGAAGTTTCATCAAAATGAAATCAATAAAAAAACAAAATTATTTTTGAAATTTTGAAATAAAATATTTAAATAAAATGTAGAAAAATATTTTTTAATTTCGAGAAAAAACTCACCAACTTCTGTCTGAGTTGGTTTTCGTCTAATATTTCACCACCATTATTACGCGTTTCCCTCTCCATATTCTCTACAAGTTGGCTGACAATTTTTATTTTTTATTTCAAAATTTAAAATTTTATCACCTGTCCAATTCTTCCAGCGCAGTGAAGACGAATTTTATGTTTTTGAATATCTTTTTTGTAGATTTTTTTGCAGCGGCTTTTTTCGGTTTAGATTCTATTTGTGTTTCACTGTGCAAATGTCAACCTTTTATACAACAATATTGTGATCCCGGAAATAATATTTAAATGATTATGCCCTGAGCTTTTGTATCTTGCGGTGAAGATTCCAGCATTAGGAAGATCACGATATGGAGGTTGTGGCTCTGCCACGGGCGAAAAAAACTGTCCATTTGTACTGGAATACCAGATCAAGTTTTTAGACGCAGAACTTTTTGACATTTTGTGAAAAAAAACTATAAATAGAATGATCCTTACGCCGTTTCAGATCCTTCGTTCTCTTGTCTTTTCACATTCTGCAGGATTTTAATAATTTTCAATTTATTTTGAAATTATAATTCACCTTTCTGACGACTTTTGGCTTGACTTCTGTTTCTTCTTCAGAGTCCGAAGAGGATTCCGAATCTTGGGATGATTCTTCCGCATCCGTCTCTACAACGATCTGATATTTATTTTATTATATATTTTTATTATGATTTTCTTTTTTTTCTGATTTTGTGAAAAAATTATTCATTTTGAAAAACAATAACTTTGTGTTGACTTCTCACCGTCTCGTCTTCCTCCTCTGTCATTTGTGTTTCTCTTTCCTCTTCAGATTCAGATTCCGAGATCTATCGCGTTAATTAACGTGTATCTCGCGGTAGTAGACGAGACGGGTTTACCTCGCTATCCGTGTCCCTCTTGCTGGATTTCGCTTCTTTTTTTTCTTTTTTGGATTTTGATTTTTCCTTCTCTTTTTCCACTTCCTTTTTCGCTAATTTTTTAGACTTTTCTTTTTTTGTTTTTTTCTTCTCTTGCTTTTTTTTCCTTGTCTGTTGTTCTTCCTATAAAATTCAAAAAAACAAATATATTAATGCAGTCGATCTACAACGCGACAAAATGGTTCACCTCCGATTCCTGTTCCAGTTCCGATCCCGGTTGCTTCTTTTTGGCCTTCTGTCCAGACAAGACCACCAAGTCATCCACGTCTATATTTAGATTCTCTTCTGTAATCGTCTCTACAACGACTGGTGGTGTGGATCGTATTTTTCCCATACTCTTTTTCGGAATTTTCTTGGAATCTTCTTCGTCGGAATCTTCTTTCTCGCTCTAAAAATAGATTTTATTTTTTGTTATTTTATAATCAAAAGATTACCTCGACCACAGCTTTCACCTTTGATGTCTTCGCTTTGGGTTTGGGCGTCTTTTTTTCAGACTTCTTGGCGGGCTATTTCTGTCAGATGAAATATCGAGATGAAAATTCTCACCCTCTTATGTGGCTTGTCTTCCTCCTCCACTTCCTATTTCGAATAAATATTTAATAAATAAAAATAAACTCTATCACCTCTGCATCACCCTCTTGCTTGTCCTTCTTATTACCAGCACTAGAATTATTCTCCTTGTTCTTGTTGATTTTTTGGTCGACTACATCTCTTTTCTGCACCGCAATGATTTCTTTGCTCTTCTGGCTTGCATCAGTCCAGAACAATAAAAACATTTTTTAATCCGAGGGAAAAGATCTCACCTTTGTGGATTTATTCGGGAGGATTTTTTCCAATAGAGGGTCCTCGCCGAAATTCTTGGAAGTATTTATCTCCATCAACATCTACCAAGTATCAATTCGTTGTTCTTCACCAAACAAGAGATAAAAACACTGCCGTATTTTATGGCGCTCTACAACCGGACATGTCTCAAAGAATTGTGCCGCAATAAAACTAGATCACCATTTGTAAGGCGGTAGGTGTCTCTTCCCTTTTTGTAGAAGTCCAGGGCTCTTCGGTCACCAGATCCTCGTCCACTCCTTTGTCTTTTGTTCTGGTAACAAAGTCGTTCGTCTTGAAAGGTTTGTTGGCTGGCTGCAAGACCAGTGTCATCATGTGTCATGATTTTGTTTGTAAAATTCACCTTCTTAGGACCTTTGGTCGGTGGTAGAGGGATGTATTCTTTAGAGATGGGTTCATCATCTGCGATCTTGTCGATGAATGGCAGGCTCTCTTGTGTCTCCTTCTTTTGTGTCTTCTTTGCTTCTTGTTTCTCATCATCATCCTTCTCGAGTGGTTCATTCTGTCGATCATCGCTCTTCTTTGATGGTTGGCTCTTCTTCAGTTCTGCGCCCTTCGAGCTGGTGAGGCCTTCTATTTGTGGTTAATCATCTTGGATACAGAACATTTAAACTGATGGAGAGTTCTAAATGACATATCTTCTGGATACAGCTGTTGTACAACAAGGAAATCGCTGTATTATCGAATAAAACATCTTCATGTTGCAATGTACCTGATGCCTTGAGATCCGCACCATTGTCTGTCCTCTTTAGACTCTCAGAAGACTTTGTGTGCTTCTTCTCGGCCTTCCCCTCCTCTTCGTTATTTTTTACCAATTGGCTCCTCCTGAGCTGCCGGTTGAAGAATACGCTGCGCTCGCTCTCGATGTCTTCTGGTGACACGGGCATGATCTTCCTCTTGGGTGACTCTGGTGGTGAGTGTGGTATCTCTAAAGAGGCACCGTAGATGATGAAGTCAACCGACTGCAGAAATGAGTGAGAGGAACATGTCTCGTAGAAACTGACCCGATTAGGATCCTCTTCATTTTCATCTACATTATCCTCTGTGGGTTCTGCAGGCTTGCGTTGTGTTTGTTGTGTTTTTTGGGTTGGTGCTGTGGAAGGATCCATCAATTCCTCCTCATCTGAATTACCCAAGTCCAACTTCTCCTCTAAAGAGATGAGAACAGAAGTTTCAGACAATGACGCACCGAGTTGGGACTGATTCTGGCTGAGGCCCACACCCCTCTTCCAAGAATTACCGAAAGA
The DNA here is from genome assembly GCA_002081555.1 of Protostelium mycophagum. Classification (NCBI taxonomy): domain Eukaryota; phylum Evosea; class Variosea; order Protosteliida; family Protosteliaceae; genus Protostelium; species Protostelium mycophagum. The sequence goes on along the minus strand of MZNV01002469.1, from coordinate 1,381 downwards.
GATGGGATTCACTGGAGTAGAGGACAGAGGATCAGCAGAATGGAGATCATCTTCTGCTGTATGCAGTGTGGGTGCTTCATACTCGTCGAATGCCTGACTCTCTGTATCATATGAGTATTTGACATGTTTTTCATCTCTTTAATCAGGCGACTTGGTGGTGGCTTCACCACAAACGAAGACGACAGACTGCTCTTCATATTGAACCATATTGCAAGAGATGGAGGTTCAAGTTGTTCAAATCATTCACTTGAGACATTTAGAAGATATAGAAGACAAACCAGGCGGTGGACTCCTCATCTCTCGCCGTGAAAATTTGAAATGTGATTTTGGGCGGGAGGAGAAAAGGCAAGTTGTAGACTCACAGGGGCATTCAGTGTTGATTTGTAGATAAATCCACTGTAATTTCTCTTTTTATATGACGCCAAGCACTGAAACCAGGTTTGTGATTTGTTCTTCTGTATTCCAAATTCAAACAGATACCCAAGGCACCTCTTGCCCTCAAGCGCAATGTCCTTGGAAGTGTTTTGATTTGATTTGTAAGCTGAAACAAAATATAATTGGTGTCCACTGTTGTCCAAAACACACAGGCCATCTACAAGGCGATTATTGAAGCACCTGTTGTCTGTACAGAGAACTCAGAGCATTAGAGGAGCGGTGTTATCTCTGGCAATTATTCCCTTCTGCAATCCCAGGCTTCAACTCGGGTGAGACGGGCAGAAGACAGTCACAGATATAAACCAGCTCAGCTTTCGCTGGCACCGACAACCAGCCTCCTCACACAACACTGGTTTCTCTTGCTTCTACTGGACTGGAAGATCATTGAAAAAAATAGTCTATTTCAACATAAAACCCCACTTTAATTTTATTTATTATTGATAAGAGAAGCAACCTGAAACAAAGGCTTGTTCGCATCGTTTAGCATTGTAGACATTTGAAAAAAGACAAATTTGAGGAGGGGAACACCAAATTTGATTAAATGTGGATTGATGACACAACTGCAAACATTTGATTTATATGTTGCTTGTAGATGCCTCTAAATGTGACAAGATATTCCCGATTCAGTTTTATTATCTTTGAGACTTTGAAAAAGTTTGAAATCCAACAAGAAAAGCAGCATGACGACAATTCTACATCTAAATATGGCTCTTTATCATTTATAGAGTACAATATAGAGTTGATCTTATTGAGTGAAACACTTGTTTCCACAGAAGGGGCTCTGGACATAGTTGGATGTCAAGATGCCACCGGAGGGATTGTTTGATCCTCTTACGAATCCGAGTGGAACACTTCCGCAAGTGCCACAACCGTGGTTGCCGATGGCATTGACGAGGTCTTTGACATCTCTGAGAGCCAGCTGTTTTCCATTGGGCATGTTTTGAGG
>MZNV01002466.1:0-32970 GCA_002081555.1 Protostelium mycophagum | reverse complement strand
GCATCATCTACAACACCTCTGTGTGCAATGGCAATCACGTTGAAATCCCAGTCCGTGCCAATCTGTTAGTGTCAGTCTCTTCATTTCACAGCAGATCCGCTTTAAACATAAAAAGAGCTTTCATACAAAAGTCCAACAAAAATAATTTTTTTGCAAGATCTAAAATATATTGAAAAATATACAAAAAAATATAATATTTAGAGTGGAAGAAAATTATATTTGAATACATATGGCAACAAATGTGATTTTGAGATAATTGAAACCACAGATAAATTCCTCTATTGTCATGACAAAGTCAAAAGCTCACCTTCTTAAGCCATGCAAGAAAACTGAGTGGACCCTCTGGGTTTTGGTCCAAACCTTGAGAGTACTTGGGGTGTAAATTGAGTCCAAGATAGAGTCCCATCATCTCCCACCAGTAATTATTGACAGTGACAAGGAATACAAAATCAAGCAGATAGTCACATCATGTTGATGTCATGGTAAGATCCAGTATCTAGTCAAGTGGAAAGGTTACCCCATTGACAAAAAGAAGATAATAAAAGAAGTCGGTACCTTCACAAGAAAGTTAACACGGGGTAAAAAGGTGAGTGTGTCATCGACATGAAGCACTCTGCTAGCGGGGTGGAACGCCCAAGTACTGGTGAAGTGGGATTCGGCCTTGGCGAACTCTGCTCCTGCAGGAATGCGGAGGTGCAGATCGGGCTCGAAAGAACTTCTTACAGCGGGATCGTTGAGATCACCAGCCCATTTTAGATCCTGCAAGTGGTGAGTTTGGATCAATGATGTTCTAGACGAAGAAGATTAGAAGCTTGGCCGCCAAGAATCAAATAAGCTGGAGGAACATTGTCTAAAATGACCCTGGTGTACCTTGAAAAGCTCGATGTGTCTTGGGCAACCGTACAGAGCAGCATTGGGGTACTTCTGTGCGAAAGGTACAACGTGAACCGTGTGGTAAGGGTGAGTGTGGATGAAAGCGTCAATCTTGGTTCCGTTCTCAGTGATACGATCAAATTCTTTCTGGCCGTCTGCTGACAGGCCAGCTCCATCTAAGACGATGAAGTTGCCACTCTCACGACGAACGACGCTCATGTGAGTTCCTTGAAACGTTAGCTTCATACATCGTTCGATTTACCTACCGACGTCCAAAAGGCCTCCCATCATCTTGAATGATGTCTGAAAGTTCCAGAATCCGGGACCGATTTCAACTGCTGGTGCTGGCTTTGGCATGGCTGAGTCTTTGTTTGTCTTCCTTGTGAATGATCAGGCCCAGATCGTGGTTTCCGGAGAATTCCCGGTTCTGAGAAATACCGGGTAAACAGTTTACCCGCCTTAATACACCTGAGAAGATCACGGTAAGTAACGTGAAACACGCCGATATAAAATCGTGTCAAGTTTATTGTCCGCGTTCCCTTTGCTGCCAAGTCGGACGCACTGATCAGCAGGTAGAACACATGCACCCTCTCGCTTCTCTTTACTATTAAACACTTCTCCTCTTCCCTTCTCAAACATTGGTGAGGCTTGTTTTTCACAAATGACAACCCAGTTTATGTTTTTATTTCCACAATGTAGATTTTAACTCTCGTGTATACTGTCCTTTCACAATGTATCCCTTCTCTGTTATCGTAAACACGTCCCAAACCCCGTCTGTCTGCTGAACTGATGGCACGTATATCACCTTGTACACGTCATCAAGTGTCATCTCATGTCAGTACTCACAGTTCCCAGGTTGGTTCGGACTTGTACTGTTGCTCCAGACTTTTGCCAATTGATCCAGCCGTAAGCCCACCCGACGTGGTATCGGATCTGGTGTCCCACCGGATCATAGATCGAGATCATGTTGGGCCCATTTGTGTTGCCGCTGGTGGAGAAAGTGACATTTCCCAAGACACAATGCCTTGTCATTCTGTCAGCTATAAAATGTCTAAGAGAGATATCCTCACTTGTGCCTGAGATAAACGTCACATTTATTGTCGATGGTGGCGTGGAAGGATAGATCTACAATTGTCAGTCATGATATCTTGGCCTATTAGAAAAGTGACCTGCAGGGTTGAGTGTCCAACTCAGAGTGACTTGGTACCACTCTACTGCCACTGGGGCGATTGTAGTCGGCACAGCTGTGGATGACGTGGTAGTTCTAGATGAGGTTGTAGATGAGGTTGTTGATGAGGTAGTTGATGTTGCAGTTGAGGTCGTAGGTGACGTTGTAGATGAGATTATAGATGACATTGTAGATGAGGTTGTCGATGACGCTGAAGGTAACGTAGTTGATGATGTTGTATATGACGTTGTAGATAAGGTTGTAGGCGATGTTACAACCAATTGTGCAAAACCAAAGCTGGTGAGCGACCCCACTGTGATGGTATAGTCCCCAGAGGGGGTGCCTTTTGGTATGTTACAACGGAAGTTTACGGATGACACAAATTCCCCTTGAACCTTAACAATTGCACCGTTGGCAGGTTGTAGATAGCAGTATTGATAGGATATACAGAAATCAGAACCGGATACGGATATAAAGCTATCCGCAGGAGCTATACTGGGATACGCTATCAACGTATACGGCCCACAAACTGTGTACACCCACGTGCTATTACTCCATTCAATCTACAACGAAAAAAGGACTTATTATCCCACCTGCTATTCTGATCTGTGACCACAATTCTGGTCTCGGAGTCTCCAGGTATACTTTGTACAATATAGTTTCCGCTTCCGGGCAGATCTTGCACTGGTGCACTCCTCCAGGAGCCTGCTAAAACAGACACCTCCAACCTGTGACATTTCAGTGATTTTCAAAATGTAATCGATGACATCACTGATTCAGGGGGTTGATAGAGGCGAGGAATATGTTATTCAGGGGTGTTTTTCCAATTACTGCAGCACCCACACTCGGATTGCCGATTTCTGTTTCCTTTTTGCTGCTGCAAAGTTGGTTGAGGCAAAATATTACCAATGTCTTTTGCTGGTTCTGGGGTGGTCAGCTTTTTATGCATGAAAATGTACCTGAGCAATGCTGACTACGGGTAGATCATTCACTTGCACAATGGACACGCATCCTGGTTGAAGATACGACCCACTAAAGAGATGAGTGGGTGAGTGATAATGAGTGAATGCGTGTCACCTGTGAATCTTGATTGGAGGGGAATCTGTGTTTTGACAATTTGATGAGGCGCACTGACCCACAAAGACGTCATCTCCGATTCTAATGGCCCAAACAGGATGATCTGTACTTTCTGCCATCCCAACCAAATCATAGGTCTCCCAGGAATTCTCAACAACACTGAAGAATCAGTCGATGTTAAGATGATGAAAGTCATATACTCAAGATCCGCCATTTTCACGCCTTCGCCTCCAAAGATCATAGCCGCCTTGTTCAACAGTCCTCGAAAGATGAGGACAGCAGAATCGCCACATGCGCTCAACGCCTTGGGAGTGGCTCTCTGAAGTACTTTCAATCGAATTGTGTTGTGATTCTGCAACAATACCTGTCCCGGATGGTTCCCATTCTCCAGAGTTTGCCCCCAGAACGCTGAAGTTTGAGGGCGAGGCTCCCACTTTCGTCATCTTGTGTCAAAGACCACAAATCATTCCCTCTGTCCGTCAAGTTTTTGTGAAGGCGAAACTCTCACCTCGCAAAGAGCACACCAATTGCATCATGTTCTGCTGCCACCCCAACATTCGAGCAGGTCAAGTCCAGGCAATTCGTGGCAGACCAACCTGAAGTTGTTTGTGCAAACAACTGGAGTGATTTACGGTACGGATCCACAGATAGTTGATAGAGTCTCCCTGCCGGAGGCGCAGGAACAGGGTAAAAATGGCCGCAATGTGCGCAGAAAGAGTCATCAGCCATGCAAACACCCAAGAGGGTTACGATGAGCAGAAGGAAGGCGCTCATCGCTGTTGCCTTCGAAACGATTTTGTGAACTTGTACACCAAAACGAATGTCTGTTTTGGCATTTCCGGGGAGGTGTCCAACGCGGGACTGGGCGGAAGATTGGGCGTAGAACGTAGAATTGGAGGAGTTTCGAAAAACTGCTGGCCGACAAAAAAACCCAAACAAGACCCTTGACTAAGATATCTCTTCCAAACGTAGAAAAGTGCAAAAGGTGGAAGCCTCTTTCATGCTACTGTCCGTTTGGTGTCCGCGCGCACTGCTTGCAACACCCGCAGTCGACCTCGGCACGAATTTGCAATCACACCAGACTATCCGTCGAATGTCTTACAACAGCTCAAGATTCTGAACTAGAGAAACCATAATTGCTAACTCTATATGTACATGAGGGTCCACCTGCTCAAACCAAAAACTGGTTCTATAACAAAAACGATGACAGCTCTTAAATCGATTATGGGTTTGTAGTTGCGGTGATTTTTGCAATAATTCAAAATTTGCCATTTTTAATTTTCAAAAATGTTGACAAATAGACCTTAAAAATATTTTTATCATTTTTTATTGTTGTTTACAGTCTTCAGGGTTCTCTTTTCTCTCTGATCGTGGTATCGGCTTCTTTGGCGCCGACTCGCTCGTTGTAGATTTCGTTTTTGTCTTTTCGAACGGGTTGGAGAATTTTTTCACCTCCGTTTTGACCTCTTTAACTTCTTCAGCTGCGTCCTCTGTTGCCTTCTTCTGTCTCTTGAGTTCGAGGGGTTGCTCTTGGGCTTGTGCGGCTGGTGGCTCCATGGACCTCTTGACGGCTCCATTCCTAGAAGCTTGTACAGCCTCGACGGTTGGTTTGTGTACATAGTCGACAACGGGATCAACGCGTCTGTGAGTGGGGGCGGGAGCAGGGGTGGGAGCGGGCACTGCGGCTTCTGTCCGCTTCTGTACAGGTTTGTCGACATTCTTCGGTTGTACAGTCTCGGCAACCTTGACACGTGTGGATCTGGTCTCAACCGCGGATTGCTCGGTCTTGTCGACAACGTTGGGCTGTACATTCTGTGCTTGTTCGCGGGCGGCCTCGCGTCTCTGTGCGTTTGCTAACTTGGCCTCCATTGCGGTGATCTGCTTCTTCATGCTTCTCTTCTCGTGACTGATCTGAATTGGTGTAAGTCTATTTCTTGCAGAACGTTGTGATAGAGCCACAGACTTTACGTCAAATTTTTGTCTGCAGCGGAGCTGCAGTGTGAACCCTCGCAGATTCGGTAGAGTAACAAGCCACAGACATGTAACATTACTCACCACATCAATTCGATCCACCAGCTCCTCAATCTCCTTGTCCTTGTTCTTGATCTGCTGCTCCATCGTCTTCAAGCTCTCCGCAGCCTTTCCAGTCTCCAACAGCAGATTCATCTGCTCTTTGACCTTGTTGGTGGCCTGCTCCAGCTCCTCGCGCTGCTCGGCTTGTTGGGATTGCAGCGTCTTCAGGTTCTTCAAGGCATTTTCGGCTTCTGAAAGCTGCGATTTGAGCTTCTTGCACTCATCCGCCCACTGCCGGATTTCGGAACTAAAAAAGATTAGAAAAAATCAAATTTTCAGAAAAATTCACCTTGATTTCTTTACGACTTCGTCTTGAGCCTTTGCCTGCGATTTCAACTCGGCGTTGGATCGCTCAAGGGTTTGCATGCGTTGTGTGACATTCTGTAAAGCAGATACAGCGTCAGCGGCGACCTTTTCGCTCTCTCTTCTGGACTCTGATTGTGCTTCAAGCTGGCTGCACAAGTCTGCAAGCTAAAAATAGGTCAAGAAAATTCCAATAAAATAATGACGATCAAAATAATGAAATAAATTGGCATTCCTGTGAATAAAAAACATACCTGTTTTCCACGAGCAGAAGTTTCCTTTTGCATCTGCTCCTTCTCCGTGGAGATCTCTTGGATCTCAGATTCGATCTTCCTCTTCTGACGTCTGAAGGTCTCGATCTGCTCCTCCAAGGCCGTCACCTCTTGTGTCTTCTGGGCCACTTCGGTGCTACTCTTTTGGAGTTGCTTTCGGACATCCCCGAGCTCCTCGGCGAGTTCGCTGTGCTTTTGTTTCAGTTCGGAGATTTCTGAGCTGTGCTTGGCGGAGTTTTGCTTGATCACCTCCTCAAGTCTCGATGTCAACTGTGAAATTTCAGTGAAATTCCATGTGAATTCGTCAAAATTTATTCTGCCTCTAAAAATAAACAGAGATGGTGAAAGCTGCGAATGCGCGGAAACGTCGATAATTCAAAATTTGAATTTTACCTCGTTTATCTTGGCCTCCTTCTCGTCAATCTGTTCGCACAATCTCGAATTCTCTTCGTCCTTGTCGTCAATCTCTGTGCGCAATCTGGATGACTCTTCCTCTTTGTATTGCATCTGCTTCTTGTTGTGCTGGGCTTCCTCCAACAAGATCTTGTTTGCATCTGATAGATCATCCTTGGCTTTGCAGATGTCGCGGAGCTTTGTCTCCACGGCGTCAAGGGCAACGATGTGTTGCTTCTTGAGCTCTTCCATCTCTCCTTCCAAATCGTTCTGGGAAAGCTTCGCAATCTGGCGGTTGTTTTCCTGGAAAAGTTTCAAAACAATGAAATGTCGACATGTACAAACTTACCTCCATCTCGCGTTGTAGACGAGAGATCTCGGACTCCAGCTCCTTCTTGGAGTATTCCGCGTCTGAAATATTGTTCTGACACTGTTGTAGTTGGTCCATCAACTCCTTGGATTCCATCTCAAAGATCTCGATCTTAGATCTGGCCTCTGTCGCTTCTGACGTGGCTTCACTCAGATCTGCACTCAGACGAGATATCTTTGCGTCCGCCTCCATCTTCTTGCTCAGCAACTCGTCCTTCTCCTGCTCCAATAAAGCATTCCTGGAACGGTCAATCTACAACGAAACAAAAAAATAAAACTCACAATTCCTTGACCTTCTCAGATTCCATACTGGCTTCTGTCAATGTGGCCAAAAGTTCTTGTGCAGATTGTTTGGCTTGCTCGTTCTGCTCCACAATCTCGTCGTATCTAGATTGAGAATCTTTCAGCTCCTTCACTTGCTTGATCAGCTTGCAGTTGTCGTCTCTCTCTTCTTGCAGCTCCGTGTTGACAAACTCCAGCTCGTCGCGGAGCTCCGCAATCTGTTGGTTCATGTGGTGTTGCGTCTTGTTTGCGTCAGCATCGCGTAGGAAGCTGAGCTGAGTCTCCGTCTCGGATAATTTCTGGGAGACTTCGGATAATTTGTCGTCCTTCTCCTGAAGACTTTGAGATAGTTCTTCAGAACGAGAAGTTTCGGTCTGCAAGTCCTTCTGGATTCTCTCGGACTCCAACTTGGCTTCGCGTAACTCTGACTCGATGGTGTGTACACGATCTGTCAAAACTGACATTTCCTCCATCTTCTGACGTAACTTCTGTCAAAACATCAGCAACTGAAACGAGACTATTTGAATCCTCACCTCTTCGGACTGTTCGAGCTGTTGTACGGCGATCTGTACAGCTTCCTTCTCCGTGGTGAGTTGCTTAGCAACGACCTCAGCCTCCATCTTATTCTGTTGTAAAGCATCAGATGCAGCAGATTTTTCAGATTCCAAGTTCTCCAACTTGGATCTTAGATCATCCATCTTCTCGGTCTCTTCAACCAGTCTGTTCTCCAAATCTTGACGTGTCTGCTTCTCTGTCGTTAAGGCAGCTTCGAGATCCCTTGTCAGATCTTGATGCTTGAATCTGGCATTCTCCAGTGCTTCTGTCACTTCGCGAAGTTTCTCTGAAAGTTCTTCCTTCTCAGAAACGAGTGCGGCGATGTCCTCCTGAACATTCTCGTTTTGGGTAGATCCTTCTTGGACCAAAGAATTGAGACGAGAGTTTTCCAAAGAAAGTTCCTGTACACGGTTCTGCAGAACTGAGGTCTCACTCTTCTGTGAAGACAATTCCTCCTCGCGGTCATGGAGCTGTGATGTGGTCTCTTCTAAGCGGCGGGTGGTGTCGACATTTGCGAGTTTCTCTTCTGCAAGTTGTCTGGAGATTTCTGCGAGTTCTCCGCGAATCTCTGCGATCTTCTCAAACCCATCGCTGGTCTTGCACTTGTAGTCCTCCAATGCGTCTGTCAGCTTTGACACTTCTTCTGTCTTGGCTGACAGCTCCTCTCTCAAAGTCTGCGTGTTCTGTTGCTCGGCAGCGATAAGAGAGCGTAACTCCGCCTCGGAGTTTTGAAGAGCTGTGAGAGTGTTGCGTGTGTTCTCCAAAGACTGCGATAAGTCTGCGAATGCTTGCTCACGGCGGGAAAGGTCATCCTCGAGTTTTTGTACCAACTCCTGCGATTCGCGGATTTCAGATCGGAGGGTGTCCATCTCATGACGAGATTCCATCTCAGAAGTGGTCGCAGATGCGTCACGCATGGATACGGCTTGTCTCAATTCTGCGATATCACCCTGGAGGTTCTCGATCTACATCTGTCAATATTTCTCGCGAAATTTCAAGGAAATTTACCTCTGTACATTTCTCCGCCAACTCTGTTTCCAAGCGAGTCTTATTCTCGGAAATTTCCTCGATTTCTTGGCGCAGTGTAGATCGTGTGCTTTTGAGTTCGTTAATTTCATCTTGAGAGCTGATCACTTCTTCTCTGATTTCTGAAAGTTCCTGCTCCAATTTCTCGACCTTCTCCTTAGATTCTGATGCCTCTTGGCGTAATCCTTCAATCTTGACACATGTCAGTATGATTTCTCTCATTTTTGTTGTGGCTTTGCCGACATGAGTTGTTTTAAGCTCACCTCCGAAGACAATTGTTCGGCATTGCGCAAGGCTTCGATTTTAGTTGCGCTCTCTTCTTGTACACGTTGAGATTCGGCTTCAATCTGGGCTTGGAGAGATCTGACCTTCTCCTCAGCGATCTGCAGATCTTGGGTCTTTTGCTCCAAATCTGTTTGGTATTTGCGCTCGGATACTTCCAACTCCTCCTCCAAGTTGTGTATCTCCATTTGACTGTCTTCATATAGTCTCTGAGCTTCCTTGTGCTTGTGCTCTGAAACATCGGCAGTTTCAGTGATCTCTTGAATCTACAACGCGTCAGTTTTATTCCATGAGAAATTTGAGACTCACCATAACTTGTAATTTGGCGATCTCATCTCTCGACTGCTGTACTGCGAATTCCACCTGCTCGCTGTTGGTGGTGGCGGCGGTAAGATTCATGGAGACTTCGTCCCGCTCCTTCTCCAAGTTTGAAATGGTCGTTTGAAGTCTGTCGACGGTCTCGTTCAATTCTTCAATTCTCTTTCTTGACACTTCCAATTCCTCCTTGACTCCCGCCTCGACATTCGCAGATGCGTCTGCGACAGATCTCAATTCTGCGATCTGCGAGTCTAATTCTACAATGCTCTTGGTCTTGTTGTCAAGGGATTCCGTCAGCTCTGCGATGATGGCGTGTTGTCTCTCGAGCTCTGCACTTCTCTCTTCTACAACGTGACCTGCGGCATCAAGTTCAAGTTGCATTCTGTTGATGTTGGCCTGGGTCTCAACGACTGACGCGTCTGAGGCTTCTCTGGACTGGCGTTGCTGTTCCACTTCTTGACGCAAGATATCCAGTTGTTGTCTGGTGGATTCTACCACGTTTTCGGCCTCCTTCTTCTGTCCTTCTAATTGCTCAATGTCTCTCTTCAATTCTGCGATGACATTTGATGTCACTTGTGACGCTTCTGACATGTCCTTGACAACCTTCTCCTTCTGGAATTGTAGATCGGACTCGGCAGACTCCGCCCTTCTCTTCTGCTCTGAGAGCATCTTCTCCAAGTTTTCCTTCTCCAACGTAAACGCATCCAACTTCTCGATCAGCTCCTTCTTTGCCTCGTCGTCCTTGACAGCATTTTCATTGGAGGACTCCTTCAGATCTGTTAGATCTGACTTCAAATGCTCCACGGCCTTCTCGGCGGAAGTGGCGCGAGATTCGGATTCCTCCAGTTTTTCTTGGAGAGCAGATAGCTCCTCCGTCAGATCGTTGACCTTCTCCAATGCGTCGTCTAAGCGTAACGTCAGATCTGACATCTGTGATTTAGCATCTTGTTCTTCACTTTGGTGGAATGAGATCGCCTCCTTTGTCTGCAAACCATCAGAATTTTGTCGTGGCGCGAATTTTGCCAGAGATGCTCACCTTTTCGAGGTCCTGTTTTAGCTGAATGATTTCGCTTCTGGCCTCGTCAAGTTGCTGTGACTGGGCTGTGGCCGCACGTCTTGTCTCGTCCAGCTTCTTCTCCAAATCTGAGCTCGTTGTAGTTCTGTCTTCCACGGCTAATCTCATATTCTCCACGTTGGCCTTTAATTCTGAATTATTTCTGACCAGCTCCTCGTTTTGGTTTTGTACTTCGCGGATTTGTGTGGCAGCGCGGTCCAATTTTTTGTCTTTCTTTTTGATGGCTGATTGTAGTTCCTTAACTATGGTTTCTTGACGGGAAACTGCCGTCTTGGATCCTTCATTTGCAGTGCTCAGATCCTTGATGGAGATCTCGAGTGACACGATCTGACATGTGTCAACTTGAGATGTCAATATGATGTCACTTTACCTGTTGCTCCAAGGCAGCAGCATGCTCTGATGCCTTCCCATGGGCCTTCTCAGATGCGGATATCTTCTCCTCGAGTTGGTTAATCTTCTCTTGTCTGTCATTGACAGCTACGTCAGCTTGGGAAACTGTGAGCTTAGATTGCTCCAAGGCAGATCTGGCCTCTGCAAGTTCCTTCTCCATGTTGCCTATGACGACGGCCGCATCATTTCTGGAATCTTGAGAGGACTTCAACTCTTCGGTAACCTATACAATTCAGTGTTTTGTCTAGAAACTATGGCACAAATATTTGAGACGGTACCTTGTTGTATCTCGCCTCTTGAGCCTTCAGAGAATCTTCGGTCTTTTGTAATTGCTCCATCATCTCCTCCTTCTCTTCGCGCATCTTCTCAATCTGCTTGTTGGCGTCTGTCAACTTAGATGATAACCCTTCTGCCGCAGAGTTGACATTCTTCAATTGTTCGGTGAGAGCGTCCTTTGTGGCCTGCACAGAGCCATCAGCCTCTTCTCTTACAGACTTGATCTTCTCCTGTGGCATGTGAGGATATGCAGAAGAATAAGGATAAAGATCTGACCTCAAAAGCCTTCAAGTCTTCGGCAAACTTGGCCTCTGCGCGAGAGAGAGCTACGGCTGCCTGCTCTTGGGTGCTGACGCATTCCTGGTTCTTCGCATCGAGCTGTGATTGCATTGTAGACAGTGTCATCTCTAAATTGTCTCTTGCAGTGGTAACCTATCACGATTAATTTCCCGCCAAATTTAAATTTCAAATCTCACCTCCTTGAGTTCCGCAGATAACTCATGGATGCGGGTGTGTGCCGAGCTGTTCTCGTCTTGTTTCTGAGCGATAGTGGAGTTGTAGCGTGCGTTTGCCTCTTCTACCTCTTCTCTCAACTTTTTGTTGCTGTTTTCAACGCTTTCCAAAGAGTTGCGCGCAGCTGCGAGCTCAGAATTGATCTGTGAAAGTTCCTCAGTGAGAACTGAAATCTGCGAGGCCTTGTCTGCGATGAAGTCCTGACAGGTATCAGAAATCTCACATAAAGAATGTGTCGGAATCACCTGGCTTCTTGTCGTTTGTGCCTCCAGCTCTTGTTGAGATTTCTTCGAGATATCCTCGAGAGCTCGAATGCTGTCCATATATTTGGCAGATTTTTCAGTCTCCTTCGCGAGCTCCTTCTTTGCAGACTCCAAGCTTGCAGAAACCTCCTCGAAGCGCACAGACATGCTGCGTCTCTCCTCCTCTTGCGCCACCTACTCTCTTCAGTTCAAATTTCAAAATCAAATTTTGGCGGGAAATCTCACCTCGGCCTGCTTCGTGGCGTTGTTCAATTTTTCGATGCGTTTGACGTGTTCGTTGTTGGTCTTCTTCAAATTGGCGATTTCCATCACCATGGCATCCACTCTGCCATCAGAAGACTTTGTGGCGTTATCCAGCTCTTCAGACATTCTCTGGAGCTGTTCTTCCTTCTCTTGCTTCTCCTTCTTTGTGGCTTCCAACTTGTTCTCCAGGCTATTTATAGCTTCGCGATGTCTCTTCAGACTTTCAGACATCTCCTTGTTCTTTGCGGATAATTCATCGGCTTGGGACTCCTTCTCCATCATCTTCTTGTGTCTCTGTTCAGCAGAATTCTCCAGTTCCTGAATTTGCTGCTCTAGCTCCTTCAGCCTCTTTTGCTGTCCTTCAGCTGTTGCCTGGAAGTGTTCCTTCTTGGCCAAGACATCCTTCATATCAGTTGCAGAACTGTTCTTGATGTTGTATAATTCCTCCGCGTTCTTCTGGTATTTATTCTCCATCTACAACGGTGAATAAGGTTAAAAAAGATCACGTGTCACCTCTGTGAATTTGGCAGACATTTCGGAAGAGTCCTTCTCGAGTTGTAGAACGTGGTTCTTCTTGGCCTCGAGGGAAGCCTCCAAAGTGTGTGTCTTCTCTTTCATATCATCCAGTTTGACGCTCATCTCAATCAATTGGTCCCTCAGTTTCTGGCTCTCGACTTCGAGTGTCTCAATCATCTTGGTCTGGGAGGAGATCTTCTCGTCGGTGGCTCCAGCAAGACCCTTTTTGGAGATTTGGGTACTTTCGAGAGAGTGCGTCAGCTTCTTGATCTTTGTACGTCAACATCTACAATTGTCCTATTCCGAGAAAATTCCTCACCTCAGCGGCCATCGTGGCATTCTTGGCGTCGGAGTCATTCTTCTCTTTCTGCAGCTTCTCTACCTCTGTTGCTTTGTCCGTCCTCTCTTTCTGAAGAGCTTTGGCGACCTGCTTCAGCTGTCCGTTCAACAGCTTGTTCTTCTCTTCTTCCTAAAAATATGTCAGTCACGTGATGAGAAAATTCTTGGAATATCACCTTGGTCTTCTCTTGCTTGGCGGCGGAGATGAGCTGATCTCTGTCGGCGACTTGGACGGAGAGAGTGTCCTCTCTGATCTTGGCAGCTTCCAACTCTTTACGATGTGTGGTGGTCATCTTTGCCAATTGGACCTTGTACTCTGAGATCTCCTTGTTGTATTGATCATTTGATTGTGCCACCTTCTGACTAGACTGTTGAAGGATCAATAAAATGACGAAAGGATGACGGCTTACGGTCTTCTGTGATTGAGCGAGTTGTTCCTCTAGCTTTTCGATGTTCTTCTCTTGTTTCTTGTATTCTGTGGTCTTCTCTTTGATGATTAGATCGGCGTTGGCCAGGCGGTCCTTCTGCTCGCGGATGATCTTCTCTTTCTCCTCCAGCGCTCGCTTCTGCACTTCAACCTCGTGATTGGCTTGATACGGCTGGGGAGATTTAGATCGGTGATAGTAAAAGCCTTTGAGACTTACAGCAAGAGAAGTATTCTCTTCGAACTTGAACTTGAGTTCCTTGAGTTCCTTCTCTTTCGCAGAAAGAGTGGTTTCTAATTGAGAGAATTGCTTCTGTTTCTGGGCCCGCTCCTTCTCTAATTGTTCTACTTTAGATTGTAGGTCTCCCACGTTGACAGAGACGTTCAGAGGGGTTGCATCATTCTCTTTATTTCTTCGATAACTCATTTTGATTCTTTAGTATGTTCACGGTGAGTTCTTGACTCAATAAAAATAGACCTCTTTGTAGCTGTAAAGATCAGATCTAAACTCAGATTGAGCGGGAGAAGACTTCCAATTTGGTCTTTGGATCCTTACCTGTGCAATACACCTCTACCAGCGATCCAATCGCTGAATACGAGTGTGTGGTGGCCTGCCTTGTCCTGAAAAGACGGAAAATGAAGGTGCGCAGATTTGAATTTGGGCGGGAAATTCAAATTTTGGCGGGAAATTGAGACCAATCATTTGATCCTCTCAAAGAAACGGTTTATCTCCTCTATGACTCGTTCTGGAACTGGATCTCTTTCTTCTCTTTGCAATTGTTATTGCTTTGATCCAAATGTGAAGAAGAGCTCGCATCTTCAAAAATATAATTTTTTGATTCTGCTGATCACATTTCGAAATCATCCTCAACAACATGGTCCACTCACATTCAAAAGAACAAGACGAATCAGAAGAGATTGAGAAGAAGCCAGATACTGTTGGACGCTCCATCAAAAGACTCTTTATTGATCCTTTTGTGAAAGGCATTTTCTCGGCTACTCTCTTCATCGTGGTTAATTGGACATGGAACCATCTCCCTTGGACGACAAAAAAATTGACAGGACAGTAAAGAAAGAACATCGCTGGTGGGGAATTGAACTCAATAAATCCAGCGAACTGTGGATAGACAGCTGAGTATATTCATTTCGATCTGTAACGTATCATCTTGTGAATCAAGACGTTCTTGTTTGAATGTGATGGATCTTTTCTCTGTTGAAAGAATTTGGCAACTCTTTTTCTCATCGATGTCGATGGGGCTCTTGTTACCTCGTAATCGCTCAACATTTAGCTGCAACAGCTCTTGATTTCAAACAACCTCGGTCCATACCATGTCTCACCGTCGTGCACCAAGCAGTCATTATCTTTCGGAGAAACATAAATGAGCCTCTTCGTTTTTTTATCATGACTTCCAAACATTCAGGTAAAAAAGTTTGAGTCTGAAACTTTTCACATCGGTTTGAGGCAATCAAATACGAGAAAAAAGGTCTAATCGATGAATCCCATCTGTTCAATCAGGTATTGTCCTCTGAAAATCGTTTTTCTGATTTTTTGTTCTTGTGGATGGGTTCCGGTTGATTTTTGATCACTTGTTTCAAGAAATAAGAAGTCAGACATTCAAAAGATTGTGGTGGTCCCTGTGCCTCAAGAAACCAAATTTATTTTTTAATTTTAAGATTAAATAAAAGATCAGTGAGGATTGTAGGCCTTCACATAAAAATACACACACCGAATGGTTCGTTCAGTGAACGGTGGGACAATCCGACGTTTGTCATCTCAAACCAACAAAAACACCAACCGATCATGTGTCTCGTACGTTTACAGAAATGGTCTGTCTCAAATTGAAGATCTAACTCTTCACAGGGAGAATTACAGTTGCCAGATGGGGGAGCTCCCTCAACCCTCTCCACAAGTTCCATCATACAAGCCGAAATCCAAGATCTCTTTGCGAGAGTCACCGTGACACAGAATTTCGTCAACCAAAATCTTGAGGATACTTTAGAGATCTCATACATCTACCCTCTTCCCTCTTCGGCTGCAGTATCTTCTTTCCACGCTGAAGTCGCAGGAAAGAAGATCAAGAGTGAGCTCACCGAGAAGAAAAAAGCCGTTGAGAAGTATGAGGACGCTCTCGCTGAAGGCCATGGAGCTTATATGGGAGCACAAGGTGATTTTTTAACAAGAAGAAATGGTTGACCTCTATAGAGGGAAATAAGTTCAGGTGCTCTGTCGGAAGCCTTCCGCCTCAATCCGAGGTCAAATGTGTCATGACATACGTCGACACATTGTTCTATGTCGATAAAGACATCCATTTCAGTATCCCCGCTCACGGAACTTCACTCGAGGTATGTCTTTCCGCATTAATGCCGATGTGATCCTCCACGCAGACCTATGCGAAGTCTTCTACTGCTTGAAAACTGGACCAGTCTGACTTTTCAAGGTCGATTTTTCAGCCAACATAAAGTCTTCCTCCAAGTTGGTGTCCGTGAAGGGATTGCCAAACACCGTTGTAAAGGGATCAAAAGTTACCCACAAATTGAAGGAAAAAGACATGCTCACCCTAAAAATAGAAGTCGCCGAGCCCTACGCGTGAGTTGTACAAATCTCAGTGTCTAAAAATAGATTGACTGGTTGTAGACCGACAGCTGTTGCAGAGAAAACCCCTACTAAGGATGGTGTTGTGTGCTTTTCTTTCCACCCAGACATGACGCAGCAAGAAGAGGACGATCAGGTGAAGATTCAATTATCTTCTCGTCTCTTAACGTGATTTTTCATGTTTGTTAACGTGACCAGATCAACTCAGAGATCATTCTGTTGATCGACTGTTCCGGTTCCATGTATGGCAGTTCCATTCAACAGGTGACGAATTCTGATCTACAACATTGTAGATCCTGAAAAACTTGCAGGTGAACCAGGCCGTCTCCATCATCTTAAGAAGTCTTCCTGAGAGTTGTAAATTCAACATCATCGATTTCGGCTCTGATGAGAGACGACTTTTCCCGGAAACACGGTCATATTCGGATGAAACCCTGTCCGCGGCGGACGAAGCTAACGCTTCGAGAGACGCCGATTTAGGCGGGACGGAATTACTTAAGCCTCTGTATAAGATTCTGTCGGACAAAAGGACACCGGGATTTTCCAGACAGATCTTTATACTGACTGATGGAGAGGTAAATGTCTATACTGTATTCTACAACGTTGTAGATACTGAAAGTTTGACAGGTGTCCGATCGTGACGAATGCATCCAGATCGCGAGAACCGAGTCCAATTCCACGAGAATTTTCACTTTCGGAATAGGAAGCTGTGTAGACCGCCAACTCGTCACTGAAATTGCCAAAGTTTCGAACGGAAAATCCGAATTTGTCGACACACATAATATGCAGGAAGCTGTCATGAGACAGTTGAATTACGCCATGAGGCCATGTCTAAGTGATGTGAGTATTTTTCTGCCATCAGATTGCGTTTTGACCGTTACCTCGACGAAAAATATTTGTATATCTTTTTCCCGCCAAAACATTCTAAAGGACACAGGTCAAACTGGATGTTGTGTACAAAGGTAGCAATAATCCAGACACCAAGCCTGACGTGGCGCCATTCCACCCCGCCCCCATCTTCTCCGGTGGTGTGCACCACGCCTTTGCCAGGTTTAGCCCTCAGGCACTGAAGAAGCTGAAGAGCGAAAAGATAACCGCCAGGCTCAGCGGAAAATTCGGAAACACCCCTTGGTCGCAGGAGGTGAGGGATCTACAACGAGGCGTGTTTTGACAGCGTCAGGTGGCTTTGAAGGCGTCCTCTTTTGTCAAGACGTCTTCGGAGGATCTTCTTGTGGGAAGGTGAGATGTCATGACATAAAATAATTCTGAAATGTATCAGGTTATTCGGTCGGGCCATGATTGACGGACTCGAGACGGGACGCAGTCACATGCACGATGCAGACGGCTTGATGCTCGCATCTGCCAAAGAGATTGATGATGAGATACTGAAGACTTCTCTACAGTCTGGAGTCCTATCCAAGATGACTTCTTTCGTTGCAGGTAAATCTTTCACGCTCCTCTTAACGAAATTTCGTACACAAGTGGAAAGTCACAAAATGTACAAAAAAACCGGAAAAATGCATATATGTGAATCTCGTGTTTGGGTGTTCTGAAAAATAGTAGTGGAGGAAAGAGACGGCTCCACACAAGGATCCGTCAAGGTTATCGAGATCGGCTCCGCACCAAAATCCACCAAAACCAGCGGTTTTGGCGCCCCGATGCCTGGCGCCCCGATGCCTTGCGCACCAAAACAGTACTTCGGCATGGCCCCACCAATGGCATCCAGGTCCGCACCTACTGGCTTCGCCAAAAACAATAGCCTTTCCTACCCGGTTCCCTCTCCCTCTTTTGCTTGTGCACCCTCTCCTGCTTGTGCGCCTCCCCCCCCTCTCTGCCTCTCGGACGCCCATCCCCCTCCCCCTCCCCCTTTTGCTTGTGCACCCTCTTCTGCTTGTGCACCTCCCCCCTGCGGGATGCCCCCTCCCCCCCCTCCCGCTCTTGCGGCACCTTGTGCCCCTCCCGGGGGGCTCTCATTTTCTTCCTTCTCCTCTTCGCTGCCATCAGCGGAGGCTTCCCCGCTGCAAGCCTTGATCGAACATCAGAACGCAAACGGAAGCTTCTCGACCAAAGCTATAATCCCGATGAATATATCCACGGAGGACGCCACCAACGCCTCTCCCGACAAATCCCTCAGTCTGGCATTTGTTACGGCTCTGGTCATCGCTTTTCTCCAGAAGAACTACCAAAAGGAAGAGAACACTTGGAGCTTGGTGGTCAGAAAGGCGAAGAACTGGCTGAAAAAGCAGCTCAAAGACAAAGTGGACGAGTACACCAACGCGGCAGCCGCTCTCGTCAATCGTGCGAAAACATAAGAATAAAAATTCTACAATTTTTTTATTTTTCGAAAGATCTTCTGTCTGGCATTTTTTCCTTGATCTTCTCCTTGATTTTTCCCTTGAAAATGTGTTTTCTCTCCCTCTTTTTTCCATCTTCCCGATTTCCAAAAAGTTCCGAATCCGATTCCTGGTCCGACTCCAAATCCGATCCCCCACTCACTCTCAACCCCGCCAGAATTTCGATATTTTCCAATCTTTCCGACATTGTCTCTCCTTCTATTTTCATTCTGATTGTCTCGCCATGATTTACCAAGAGGAATTCGCCTGGTTGTTCCACGTGTGCGATTTTCCCGCCTTCTGGTAACCTTGCATATTTGACCCCTTGGCTTTTACAGGCACGTTTCAGATCGTTTATGGATTGCGCGACATCATCATCGCCCCCCACAAATGTCCCCCAGTGTATCGCCATGGAAACGGGACCTAAATTCTATGTCATCTACAACGCAAAGAATCTGGTATTTTTGAGCATCTACAACGAGTCTTCACCTTGTTTGTTTTTACGACCGTCGCCTGCGTCTCTCATTATTTTGTGAAGTCTCACCGCGTCCCAGGCTCCCACATGGTTAGCACTCATGATGGAGGGGTTTACGCGTGGGAAAAAAGATATGTTTTTCTTCAAAAATCCCGCTGTGGCTCCAACGCTGATGGGAAGCAGGCTCATATCCGGCGCACCAAGTCGCCTGAAAAAAATCAGATTTGGCGGAAAGATCAGAATTTGAAGTTTGAACTCACAGAGAGATCTGCTCAAAAGCGGGACATTTGGGATATTCTGATTCCTCCGTTGGCCCCTACATTGTTAGCTCATTTAAAATACAAAAATTAACAAAATATTAGAATTTTCGAACATTACCTCCGGTCCGTGAATCTGAAATCCGGTATCTCCGGCAAAATAAACACGAAAATGTGAAATTGGATTTTTCTGTGGGTTGATGTATTCAAAGTACCAGCTGGACCATAACGCAGCTCCAGAATCCATTCTAAATCTTCCTGAAAAAGGTTAAAAAATCTGATATATCCAAGGTGTCAATCTACAGTGCTGTAAAACGCCTCAGCAGCAAAAGCATGCACACAAGATTTATTTTTGTACTAAAGCTTTTCCGTACAGCTCAATTTTATAGATCAGAACAAAGCAACAGCGACTCACCAGAATTATGTTGGGCAGGTGTACATGTGATACGTATAAACGGATTTTCCGGAATTTTGTGCTCTTCTACAACACCAGAAGTGACGAATGATTCGTCCCACCAATCGAGCTCGATGATTCGATCTGCAGGTATGGACAATGGTGCCTCTCTAAACCAATCCCCATTTCCTAGTGGAACTATGACCCTCATGTGTTGTCGGTTCAACTTCCATATCGTGGACACAGTGTCCGAATCGAGGTGATCATAATGATTATGGCTGATCAAAAAGATGTCGATAGGGGGCAGTTCTGATAGTGTACAAGGAGGAGGATAAGACCTCAGAGGCCCCGCGTTTTGGCTGAAGAAGCAGCTGCAGACATCAGCGCAGATCAAGAGGAAGAGACTATTTGTACTCACCGTTCTGAGAAGATGGGATCAACTATGATCCTCACCATACCCTGACCATCTAAGCCCGGCATTTGGATCAACACACCAGCGTGCCCCAACCATGTCGCTGTCACCTCCTCGCTGCTCGGATTTCCCCACTGTGGCCTTTTCACCAAGAGTTCCTCTCCGACTTTGGAGTCACTTCCTCTCCTTGCCGGTTGTATGTTTGTTGGCTGTGACGTCATTTCTCTTTCATTATCTGCTTGTGTCATGACGTCTTCGTACTCGACAGAGGAGGTCGATTTTCCCCATTCCAGGCCAGCTTTGATTTGAGATACTTTCAATTTCTGATGACTCGGCCATGGATTCTTGAAACCTATCGTCTTTGGTCTGTTTATTTTCTTCTCCTGTGAGGTTGTCCTCCGAATCGTCATTGGCGAGGCGATTTTCGCCAATTGAGAGAATACAGGTGGTGTCGCCAAGACGTGGTGCTCAGGAGGTCTTTCATAGATTTTTCTTCGTGGCGTGTAATGTAGTACGTTCGTGCTCATGGTATGTGATGTGATGTTTCAGCTGCTGAAACATTTCTGTTTGTAAACCGCACGAAATTTCATTGAGATTCAAATTTTTTACGTGATAATATCAGCAGAACTACACCAGGAGCGCTAGAAGGTCATTTGACTGACCAAACAAAAGAAGGAAAACGTATTTTTGTGAGTTGAGAAAACTCGCAATCTGGGGCTTTCGGCGACGCCAGGCTTTTTTGTTTCGTTTGCTGACCTCGAGTTCACAAATCAGTCTAAGTTGTCTCCTAGTCAGAATACCACGGGGACATCTCTTGGTTGCCAAAAAATCTTTAGAGGAGAGAAAGTCCGCGGTGTGAGATTACTTTTGTGGGTGATTTATCTCCAAGGCAACGAGGAGCCAGGCCCAATCGGGAATTCCACCGCAGGGGACTGCATCATCCAAAGACTCTCCAAACAGGACGAGAATCATGGAAGTGAAGGTCAAGCAGGAAGTGAAGATGGATTGGAGTGATTCAAATTCTGTCAAAGAAGACAACAGTCTTCTCAGTTCATCCACGCTCCTGGACCAATCAGAGCAACACTCCATCTCGCCCGTGAACAGTGAACTCCCACCGATTGAAACTTCGGTGGAACCAAATAAGCGCCGACTGAGCCCACCAACATCCTCTAAGACGCCCACGTCCAAGAAGGAGAGGGCTCCTAAGAAACAAAAAACAGAGAGAAAAAGATCAGAGAAAAAAAGTGTGGGAAATAAGAAGGAGAAAAAGTCGGTGCAGACAGAGTTCAAGTTCTGGTGTGGGAAGGGAAGTCTTCAAGATGAGCTTGGAGAGCAGATTCTTAACGACATTATCGATCGATTGGACATGAGAACGTCGAGGCAGGGAGCCAAGGTGAGATGATCTGTCGATCTGATCAACTTAACTCCTCAGGATGATCAAGAAGTATTGGCGATTTGGCTCATTCGGTCGAGACGTATCTTGCGCTTGTTGAGCAATGACAACTACATAGAGAAGATCGAAGAATTGAAAGACATTATGACGAAGGTCATCGATTTCGTCCATCCAGAGGAGAAGGAAGAAGTTCCAGAGACTGAAGATCCAAAGGCTCTTGAGAACAAATTCATCATCTCAGAGTCCACAATTCAGTTCACCTCAGACAAATTATTAGGTGATCTATTCCTCAAACAACACGAAATTTCAATCATTTTTCGTCCTTTATTTTATTCTTGAAAAGAATACAATTTTTTTTAATTTTGTGAAATTTAATCCATTTTTCGATTATTTTTGAAAAGAAGCAGGGTCCATGTCTGTTTTTTCTTATCCAAAAGAGAGTGGCGTGATTACCATAACCATTCAAGTTGTAGACGAGGGGGGTAACTCCCTCCTTGACACCCCCGACATCATAGTCTCAGAGTCTAAAAAGGCGACGATAGAGGGGTTGATGGATCGGTACAATTTGTGCAAGATATACGGGCAAGGCAATCTGATTGCAGAAGGAAAAAAAACTCTGGGAGAAATGGCCAAGGCATCTAATCAAACGTACATTTTTACATTTTTTAAAAAATTCATTTGAATTCAAAAGTTTTTTTCTAAATAAAATCCTGAAAAATTATCTGAAGAAAATAGTAATCAAGATGAATTAGTATTGAGAGGAGTGAGGGAGGTGCCATCATCTACACAGCCTGTCATTTTAGATCGGGAGAAGATTTTAAAGACAAATCTGCTATCAAATGTAGATTCAATTATGGTCCACGAGCAGCAGAAAAGAATAGCAGAGGCATTATTCAAAAAGATCCTCACCGTTGTTGAACAGAGCAAGACCCACTACACCGGTGTAGATTGGTTCATCAGCGTGAGATTTCACCGAAATTTCCGTCAGATTTCTGAGACACTGAGACATTCAGACCGCCAGATTCAAGTCCCTGGTTCAGCAGACTTCACAGAGGCTCTTACAGATGAATCTGAAAGAACATGAGAGAGTCATCATGTATGACAAGAGAGGAGATAGCAAGTCATACTTTGAATCTTTCAAAAATCGAGGTAGACTTTGATCATTCAAAAGACGCCCTGGGGTTTGTTCGTTCCTAAACCCTAAACCCGAATCGCTATAGAGCCTGGAAGTTCTGACACACACAGTGCAAAAAAATCCAGAAAAATTGTACATCATGATCGCAGATGAATGTCACTGGGGCATCGTCTCGAAAGGAGCGAATGATCTGATCGTGAATGATGAATTCATCATGTCGGCGGAGAATGTGATACAGCTGATGGTCTCTGCGACGGACTACAACCAGTTCACCACGGGCTCGAGGTGATCCGTTTTGAAACGGTTTGTACTTACTGTTGTAGAATCCACGAGCAAAACAAGATCAAATGGATCGATGAGGCCAGTGATTACGGTAATTGCATTAAAAAATGTCAAATCTTCAAAAGATGCAAAAATAGATTTTCGTGGAAAAGCACCATCTAACTATTTTCTGTTGCCATGGCAACCACTAATGTTCAACATGATCCATCTCATCACAAAGTGATTCTTCATGTCTCATGGCTTCCAGGTATCTACAAGAGCCTGAGTTTTTATTTGTCGAGAGAACAATATTTCAAAGTGGATAAACACTTTTCTTCCAAGCAATTCACGACAGATAAGAAGACAGTAGAAGGCCTCGCGGTGGATTATATGCTGAGCATCATCAGACACAAGTTGATGCATGATGATTCAGAACAAGATAAAGTGTTGGAGCACGCCACAAAGAGTGAGGACAGATGTTTTGAAGTGAAAAGAACCGACGACACAAGTCATCTGAAGGATGTGTCACCCAAGAATGCATCTTTGAGACAAAATTTTCGTTCGTGGAGCTGCAAGTCCAGCTCCATTTTGAAACTACAATCATAAACATCGTGTATCGTGAATCTTCACCGTAACTACCGCATGATTTCCGAAAGGTCCAACTTTGTTTCCTCCCACAATAAATAATGACAATAATAAATAATAAAATGAAACACTGAACCCCGCAGTGTTTCAGAGGTCTTCATTTCTTTCCACTTTCGAGAAATTCGCTCCGAAAAGTTTCAATCATGCGGAAGAGACCGGAGAACAGTGGATTAAGAAGACGATTCTACAACTGGTTCACCAAGACGCCAAGACTGAGACCGATTCGAGTGAGCTTTTTTAAAAGTTGTGTCAAGAGAATACAAAAAAACAACAACTTGACAGAATAGATTGAAAAGCAACCTATTAAATTCTTGCAGTCATCACGGACT
Organism: Protostelium mycophagum; assembly: GCA_002081555.1. Taxonomy (NCBI): domain Eukaryota; phylum Evosea; class Variosea; order Protosteliida; family Protosteliaceae; genus Protostelium; species Protostelium mycophagum. The sequence continues at coordinate 9,713 of MZNV01002466.1, read as the reverse complement.
TGATTGACTCCCCACAACATTCCATGAAGATAGTGAGGTTACCCGACTCTAAAACCGCAGGGCTGTTTGCTGAGAACGTCAGGATAATTAAAAATCACGTCGGATACCAACAGGTATATACATAATCAATTGTGTTAAATGATAGAAAAATGCAATTAAATAGATCATAAACTGGTCAATGTTGAACTTTACAATACTGACAGAATCAGTGCTTTGATATAGTGAGTGATTATGGACAGAGCACCATCTCTGAAACTATGTCAGCGTGAGTTCTGAAGGAAATTTCATGTCACTCTGTATGCTTTTGTTAGTGTCTGGATTTTAAAATGGGCAAAGACAAATCATTCCAGTGCTAGTTGCATTGATTGACGTGACATCAAAGAGGTACAGTACCGAAGAGAAGCCTTTGGCATCTTTTTGGCTTGATCTACACCAAAAATATTCACAAAAGACGGCAGAATAACAAATCCTGCAGCAAACACGACTTAACGTATCTAGTTATTTTTATGAGCGGATGATGAAGAGTAGAAAGTGTAAGAAGGCACAATGCAACTGCGATATGTACCAATCAGGTGACAAAGGTGCCTGTAAGACTTGTAATCACGAACACATGAGCATCCATTGCTACGATGGTGAGTCTTGAAACTTTTGGTCTGATCTAACCGGGTGAAGATCTGTCCAATATGAGCCTGATACTTATACTTGTCGACAAAGGAAGACTTGGAGACACTTTTCCCAAAGTATGACAGACGTCAAAAAAATGTCAGAAGAATCCGCGTGTGACGCATCGCAGCTCTGCTGCAGAGACAATCATAGTTGTACCCATTCATATTGAAATTTCACCATGAATAATGTATTTTCGTTGTAGAAAGCCCTTGTCACGCTCATTCATCAAGTCCTACCAGAGACAAAAAGTCACGGAAAATTCACCAAAAATACATCGTCTACTTTACACTTACCGCATACAGACTTTCAACTGCCTCGACTTACGCGCCTGTAAACAATCTTTTTTGGGTAACGTGACATCCATAGTGCAAGAACTCGGCAGGATGTGCAGGTACGAGAGCGATGAGAGCAAACTACCCTACTGCTTGGTCAGTGATTATTTCCACGAGAAAGGTATAAGGAAGTATAGACAAGACAAGGGCTTGGAATCTTTATCACCTTCACTGGATTGCTTGTAAGTAGAAGATAAAGTGATATAAATGCCGAAGAACGAGTCAAAATACCCAGAAAATCCAAAACTTGCGGCTGCCATTTTGATTTTGCCTCGAACTTCTTCTGCTGTGAATCGGGGAAAATGGCGGCAAAGCCGCCACTACAACGATGTAGTCCGACATTATTGATCTGTTTTTTGACAGTTGGGCACCGCGGCAAAGCCGCAAATAATAAATAATATGCTGATGCGAAACATGCAAAAAAATGTGGAAAACGCACCTTTGCGGCTTCGTCATGGGGAAAAATACACTCATGCAGCTCCACCATCTACGTCATCTTCACCAGATTCACTCTAGCAGTGTCAAAATGAATCCCTCGACAAACATGTACGAGATCCCTGCAAAGGAGCACTACGACGCCAGCAATGTCCAGAACAATATCAAACAAGATAGAAGATTTCTACTCAGCGCAGAGCCACAGATTGGAAAGACGGGGGCTTATTTGTGCTTGTTGAAAATGTTCCAGAGTCATTTCGCGCAGAGTAGACATAGCATGGAGCCAAATTTCCAAGCCATATGGAGACCTGCGGATATGCAAGGGTGAGTTTTTGGTTGCTGAATTTCACAAAATCGCGATAAATTATTTGAAATAAAAAATAAATCCTGAGATTGATTCTTTCTCATCTACAACGATGTAGTGCTCCGGATTATATCGAGAGTCACGAATGGCTTTACGGACCATATCATAAGACCCTCAATATCACCGGTTTTCCCTCCTACAGTAAACTCGTGAGTTCAAATTTCCCGCCTTCTTCTCAGACGTCGCAGGCTTCACAAATAAACCGGACAAAAACGGTGGAGATCCGCGCCCAGAGACTCTTCCAACTCCTCGAAGACAAACATCTCGACCTCTCAAGTTGGTCACAATGCATCAGACAAGAAGGACCTCTATGTGCTGAAGCTTCGGACAAGCTGAATGCACTGCCGCAAATATTTCCTGCAGCAGAAGAGGTACAAAAATTGACGACCATGCATAGAGAGAAAAGGGTCGAATACATCAATTGCACACAAGTTTGGAAGAATATAATCAATTGGGAAGGTCGTGACTGGACCGATTTGACGAGGTGATTTTTCGCTCTTTTTAAATATTTATTTTTTACGAAACTTATTTCAGTTGGTGTTGTAGATTAGCTCTGCAAATCGGCGGAAGTAGCAACAGAAAAAACACTGGTTGATTTTACCGTGAATACCATACTTGTGCTCAAAAGATTTTTCTAAGAGTTGTATCTTTCGCAGAAAACGAATGAAAGACAAAATTTTAAATCAGAAATCTCGCATTGGATGACAGTAAACAGCCAATTGAACGCATCGTCGACACCATCTCGCCCAAGTCCACCACAATTTCACTTGAACTATGACCCTAAATCTGCTCTTGACGGAAGAAACAACATCATTATTTCCACACAGAGCTTTACCTCTTCTGTCGTCTTCAACGGAATTGACCTGGAAATTTTTGTTCCTGCAAAGTTGAAACCTCACTTCACGGGAACCCCAGTGTGAGTGTTTATTTGAGCTAAACAGCCTTGTTGTGCTTGTGGTATATTTTTATACTTTCTTGTGGCAAAGCCACAGATCACTTTTCCAAATCACCATGGTAATAGTGGAATTGACCTCTATGATTAATACCAGAATGCTCAGCTCATCAACGCAGGACTCTCACAAATATTGCACAAGATCCGAATTCACTGCGATACCCCGTTTTTATTCCAACATATAGGATGGAGCCGGGCAGCGCCAGGCTGAGATGGAGCTCTGAAGAGAAGAATTGTATCAGAGTATTGATCGTGAAGAAGTCTTTGATGGAGAAGTACCTCCAAGTCTGGGGTGACACGTGTGTCATCTTGGAGCTTCCGACGCGGCTCCCGAGATCTAGTGAGAGATCTACCAAGGAATGAGATCTGACAGATGACAGATGACGTGACGGATCTGTCAGATGATGTGGATACTCGCGGCTACGCACGGAGATTCGTTCAGCTATTGGCGGAGTTGTGGCAGCTCCAATTCTGCCATATTTGGGACGATAACATCAGAGCGTGTTATGAGAGGAAATCTCCCAACGAAATACCCTCACAATGTTACCTCACCGATGTTGCTTCTGCTTATGAAAAGGTATTTATTGTATTTGGGGGATAATATAAGTATAAGAGTATATTTGCAGATGTAGTGTGAATGATTGCAAATCGATAAGTCCTATCCTTGTGGCAAAATCACGTTGGAAAATGTTCCAATGCTCAAGGATTTACACGTTCTTCTTCTGAAAAGTTGTAGATCGTGGATAGATCCGAAGACCATTTCGGCTTATGGCGTCCATCAGACATGGAGAATTTCCAGGTGTACAGCTGCGCGATAGATCGCGACAGCCCCGAAGCGTACCACGGACCAGTGGGAGATTACGCCTTGATCGGATCTTTCCAAGATCCTCTAAGATGGCGCAACTGTGAGTGTCATGGTGATGTCATCATGAATTGACAGATCAAGGCAAGAGACCGTTTAGATTGACGAATGCGGTGTCTTCAGCAGTCCTGTTGAACATCACAGCTCTGAGAGCTAAGAACGTCTGCTACCCTATAAGAGAATGTAGGTCTTCATCGTCGCATCTCACATGAAGCATTTCTACTCTATATTACAGACGCATTTCAAATCACAAAAGCACTCCGTGAGCAATCCAAAACTATTCAAAACTTTTCGAAACGAAAGATGTTAATTCCTTCAAGCTCTATATCCTGTAATAATAAACCTCTGAAACTCATTAGCAGGTGATGACATCGAATTCAATCATATGTGCAAGGAGAGCGGACTTTATGTCGTTATGGACAACCGCTATCTACATTACAAATTGAGTGCCAGTGCTCCGGACACGAATGATGCACCAAGAATGGAATTCAAAAAGACAAGTTTGGAAATTGACGGCGAGGCGATTACCATTTCGCCCAAACAGGTGAACGCTTCAGAAAATGTTATGGAGGTCAGATTGTTTTTGCGGCTTTGCCGCCCAAATACTTTCTGGTGTTGTTCTGAACTGGCCTTGTACCTGTATTTTGAACAATCAAAATGTAAAATTGTTTTCCTGTATCTATATCAATCTTAATCGCCGTGTCCATCTTAAATCAACCTCTAAAAAATTTAGATTGAGACAACAGACATGACCCCCAAAGGCGAACTCGTAGTAGAAGCCTTCAGAAAATTGAACTTGGGTCCGTTCAAACGGTTGAAAAATCTGAGCGACAGGGAAATACACGGCAAACTGAGCGAGACCGACGTCACAAACATCCTCTTAGACGCTGGAGAAGATCCGAGCTCCAAATCCACTCTCTATATTCGCAGGGCTGTGGAGGTGATGCACATCAAACATTGCCATCGCAAAAAGAATGCGGTCCTCCTCGCATCAGTGGAGAAGGAGCTGGTGATGAATCATAAGTGTGTGGGGATGATTGAAGAGTTGTTCATGCTGACGGATGGCGCGACCGGAGATCATGCGACCTCCTGGGTGGTCATGCTCTTCAAAGCCGAGAAATAAAAAGACTTTTGTTGTTCAACTGATACCAAAAAAATTCCTAGTCTTCGACAGCAAAATCTGCAAATAAAAATACAATTTGTAAGTTTATAACGAGTGTTGAAGGGTCTGTTTTTCGACGTCAAACTACTAAAATCTGGAAAAATATTACTTTTAAAACACAAAATAAACCATTTTATTTTAGTCCGAACAATCTTGGGCTTGTGTTGCAAAATCAAACGAATTGTCCTCTAAAAGTGGAAAGTTCGGCACAAGGACCGTCTGTTGGTAGAATTGGATTCTTGTACTTGTTTATTTTATCTTTGGTTGGGCCTGTCTGAGAGCCAAGTATTTACCTCTCTCTTCATCGTTAAGCTGCCCTTGAATGAATTGGTATACTTCGGCTGTACAGTACCGAAGCTTGGTCTTTGGGCAAGTGTATGGCGCCTGCAAATAAATATTGAGCTAGAATAACTGCATTTTATTTTATTTTTTTCTGCGAAAATGAAAAGTTTAAATTGAATATTTCTGAAAGTTAAAATGATGAGACGTCTTACGATATATCCTGTGATGTCACAGTATTTTTTGGCGGGTAAAAGTGAGGGAGAAACGGATATACTCGTGTCTATTACGATTTAAGACATACAATTTGATTTTTCATTATTCTTACATGTGGCAGTGTCGACAGGGAACCTGCTGTAGTTCTCGGCTTGAACGATTTGTTTTAAATGCAACCAATATCTGCACAAGATCATCTATTACATCTAATTATTTAGAAAGAGAACGATGTTAATTTTGGTTCGAAATTGTCGGTATTCTTGTACTTTGGCAATCGATATGATGGAATTACCTCTGATTTCCTCTCACTTGACAATTCTCATTCTTCCATCCCTTTTTTTTGAACGGCAGAGTCTAACATGTTTAATAACGGCGTGATTTGAGTTGCCTACGCACCAACGATTTCTGAACTTTTGGTTCTTCTTCTTTGTCTCCCTTCGCCTTCCTTGGCATCCTGCGAAATGTTGCATCATCAGCGCTGATATGATGTTTGTAGACGTTTACTTTTACGTAAAAACAGGTGATCCCTGATCATCATTTCGAAATGTTGGCCTGTATAGCAAGGCGGAGTTGCCTCCATAGCAGAGTTAGTCTTTGATGGGAAATGTTTGATCTAATTTTTGCAGTGTTCCTCGGTGTCTATGACTGAGAGCACCATAAAGACACATTCCGCATCACATATTTCTATTAGCAGACTTCAAAAAAAATCAGGTGAACATTCATTTTTCGAATGATGTCCTGAACATTTTAGTTTCTTATTCCAGCCAAAAAACAGAAAGAAAAGATCCCTTTGAACTTCTTAGCCTCTGGAATACCACAAAACAGAAGAATGACTTAACATTAGAGGAATGTAAAGAGGTAGAGTGTGTTGAGAGATCAACAGCTAACGGTATCTCAGCTTTTCAAGGAATTTAAGACAAATTCGTCTGTATATCTCATCTCTCAATTAGAGCAGAAAATGTCAGAAGTTGGTTTACATTTAAATGATGTTATGATCAGAGATCTATTGAGGATTTACTCTGAGCATGACTCTGTGGCTTTTTTAAAGGTACGAGGAAGATCTTTTTGTTCAATTTTGAATAACCATCTCATTTTAAAAAAATGATCTACACATCGAAGGAACAACGGCAGATATACCGATGCATTGTGTACAAACTCTGCGTCAGGGACACATCGTGCTGATCAAACTGATGAGACATCAAATGACAATTTTGTGTCTATATTTCTTCCATACTGGGACTTCAGAATTTTTATCACTTGTTTGAGATCTTTCTGACTCACAATTTTTTTACTAAAATTTTACAGCTTTTTAATAAATTGAAATTTCGACAATTTGTGAATCAGTGGGGAAATAAATCAGAATTTATGCAATTCTCCAAAAAAATCGAGGAAAATCTCCGACAAAAGGTGCTTATTTCACCAAGAGATGATGTGTTGACGATATCATAGGGAGATATCTCAGCATTACAGAAGTGGAGTGACAGCGTTTCAAAAGGTTTGCCAAAATTCAAATTTCACAAACAAATATAAGATTCTTCTGGAAAAACAAAATCTCCAAAAATAAAAACAAAATTTTCTGAATATTTCGGATTCTCCGAATATCGAATGCTGAAAATTCTCAGAATTTGCGAGTAAACAAGGTATCCATTATGGGACTGATAAGGGACTATCTCTGGCACGAAACAATCCACAAATCACTAATGAGGACTTCACAGTCGCTCAAAGATTCGCCAGAGACGGAAATCTAGAAGAACTTTACAGGTACCCAGATCTTTCCTCGAAAATTCTGACACCACCAGGATCTTGGACCAATCATTTGTGCCGACGAAACTGGCGGGACAGCTGGTGGCTATTTTGATACAGAATCACAGTTTTACGGATTGGATACCTTTCTTTGAGCGATATATCTCAAACAAAAAACTTCAAAACTTTACAGAAGAGACCCGAGTCACGGTGGCGGAGGGCCTGTATCGAGAGTCCATAAAAAACGTAAGTTTTATTTTTTTGTGAAGACTTCTCATTCAGAAAAAAAGTTTTTGAAAATGTAAGTGTCGATCTACAATTGAACTATCCCAGCCGTACAATGACTTTGTGTCAAAAAATCTGAAGAGTTTCGTGGCAGTGCTCCCTCCGGACCAAAAAATCGCATTTGAAATATTAGAGGCGATCAGAAGCGACAACTTGCTCGTTGTAGACGAGCTTTTATCACATACAGACTACGAGAAGATCCCCATCAAGAGAGAATTTACGGAAAAGGTCATGGAATTTTACGCGAAAAGATTGGGGCAGCAGATCGACGCTTTGAGTTTCCAACCAAAACTCAGCCTCAGCCAAGAGACAGAAATCAAATTACAGAAATTATGTGACGCGAGGACGCGTCTAAAAATAGAACAGATGACAGATGTAGAGGGCCCCCTGACTGAGGAACAGATTCTACAACTCATCCCACCTTCATCGGTATATTTTCAGGCGATTTGCGATGTTAACACGTTGTAGACGGAGAGATGGAACGCTTATGATTGGCAAAAAAAGAAGCACAGGCAGACGTCGAACCCCACAGCCGAGAGAGCCAGAAGAATTCAGAGGGCGCTGAATGCACTGAGATTATCCGCCTTCAAGAAAGAAATTGAAGAAAAAGAATAAAAAACTGATTTTTCGCCTCTTTATTGCGAAGGATTATGGTCAGATTCCTCACCACCTTTAGATTCTCGGTAATTAACGTGTTGTTACCGCGAGCCTGAAGAATCCGTTCAAAAGCCGCAATCAAAATTTTCGAGTTTTAATTTATAGTTTATTTTCAAATTCTAGAAGAGGAGTGCGGCGAATACAGCAACAGAGACAGAGATAATCAGTGTAGATGCAGATCCTCTTCCAAGGGTGGGGTCCCAGTAGATCTCGTTGGGGTTTACGGCGTCGAAATTGAACACGAAAAATCTTCCCAAATTTCCAAACTGTCAAAAATGTCAGAATGACGTCTCAAAAAATCACAAATGTCACCTTGGCGTCAGCGACGGTCTTTCCGTTGATGATGAGCTGAGCTTCGGCGGAGGGTTGGATGACGTTGGTGGTGACCTGTCAACATTATCTCTGTGCAGTGACAGACTACAACGAGGTACCCACCTTGACTGTGGCAGTGCTACCGCTTCCGTAGGAGACTTGTGCGGAGTCAGCCCAGGTCAGACCAGCAGCCTTTCCGTTGCGAGTGTATGTGAAGCTTCCACTTCCAGAAAGAGTCACATTTCCTCCGCTTGCAGATCCACTCCTGCATACAGTCAGATGAATGACACACACTATGAAGATCTCACAGAGAAGCATCGGTCTGTGCGATGGAGAAGGTGGTGATGAGGGCAACCTGTCGATGTTACAACTTTGAAACCAGTCATCGTTTGTGCACCTTTCCGTTGGCCTGAGTGGGAGTAGGTGGGCGGATCCAAATGTCGAGCTTGAGAGAGTCGGCATCTGTATAGACATCCTGATTGGTGACAGGTCTGTTGGATACAGTCCAGCGGAATCCGAAGACGTTGCTGTTGTAAGTGTTGGTCCAGACCTACGTAATCATCACGATCCTTGTCGATATGTTTGATGGGACTTACGGATGAACCACCGACTGTGCTCTTTGTGCTGGTGGCCTGATAAAAGTTGCGTCCCAAAAAGGTTAGGCCGTATTCCTCTCCTTGATCGAACTGGTTGTTGTTGTTCTTGTCAATGTATTGCACCAGAGCGAGGGGATGGAAAGAGGCGAAAACGGCCGAAGCAGAGGCGGAAGCAGTTCCTACAAATGTCAAAATCCCGAAGTGGTGGATGTGATGCATTCTAGTTACTCACCATCTCCTTGATTGAATGTCGAAGATGATTCAAAATGGCCCCAGTCCAAGCCGACAACAGAAAAAGGGAGGATACCTGCATACGATGTGGCGAAAACAGCAGAGGCCTGAGCGTTTCCTTTGCCTCCGTTGGTGTTTGCGCCGGCCTGAAAGCCGAAAGCCGTGATGCGATTCAAAAATGAAAGGACGGTGAAGGCGTTGACATCGGCATTGGCCTGAACTTTGACTGTCGAGACGACTTCAGCATCGGTTTTGATGACTGTGCCAGCTGCAAGAGCTGCAAACAATGCGAAGAAGCAGAGCTTGGCGTTCATGTCGATTCGGCAGAAAAATGACGAACAAGGAGCATGAAATTGTTTATCCGCGAGTTTTTCCGGGGGAATTTCTGAAGTCCAGTTACGCCATCCAGAAACACCACCAGCATTTTCTGACTTCTGTAGGAATGAAAATATCTCCTCCTATGGGATCCTGGCAGTATGAACGCTTCTTTCAAGCTAAGAATTCCCACTTCTGGCAGTGAACATTTCACTGCACTAGTCAATTTTGCACTGTTGGGTCTGAAGAAAACGCAAAAAAATAGTTCGTTGTAGAATACCGAAATAATTACCGAGGTATTTATTT
>MZNV01002465.1:0-24796 GCA_002081555.1 Protostelium mycophagum | reverse complement strand
TCGCTCCGTAAAATATCTCATCAGACAAGGCATTCCAAGACAACACCGCTCAACCGTGAGTCGCATATGTTAAATAGTCGTCCATTCCGTCTACAACACTGTAGAGTAATTAAATTTAGTTTTGGCCAGTGTTGACCGGCTGCCACGAGTTCTTGGAGGAGCACCCAGATTTCTACAAACACAAGTTGGATTCTGTTTTTGGTGACTACATACCCCAGGAATTTCTGCACGGTAAGGACCATATCAGCTGACATGGCACTAAGTGTCATGTTCTGATGCGACTTTACAGTGCCCATGTTTGGTGGAGCTTTTGGGCTGTTGCTGTCTGCAAATACAAATGAGTGTCAGATGCTCATTGTGCAGAGGATTCTTGTTCTCATTGCAATGGAACACCCCAGTCTGCACTACGTCCCATGGCTACCAAATATGGTTCTCATTCTAATGAAACACATGACAGAAGGTGAGTTTGAAACCATTTCTCTCAGCATCAACACTCCACACTGCACTAATAGAACTACATCTGAACAACAACATGACATTCACAGAGCAAGTGTACACCTCTATATACTTATTATTCGGCCTCTTTCCATCCGTTGTTACAAGCGACGACAGAAAGTCACCACATCCGCACGCGAAATATATGCCTCACGAGAAGAACAAGAGGATTCCAACAACAGCAGAAGAGGTATTGACATTTTTGTACTTATAAAGTAATAAGGCAAGGTACAATTATTCTGGAAGATCTTTGCAGATCTAGCTGAAGACCGGCTCGGTCAGATTAAAGCAGGTTTGTTGTAAAGTGTATTGGGGAATTTTCCCGTACTTTTCAATCCCCGAAAATTTCCCGGAAAATTTCACGATTTTTCTCTGAAATTTCATAGAAGAAAAGAGGATGAACGTCGACGTGGCTGATCTATTCCGACAAGTGGCTTTTGTCTTTGGTTTTGGATTCTATACGACAGAAGTGGCATATGCCATATTCGATTGTTATCTCTCAGAAGGGATGCGAGTGCTGTACAAGACGAGTCTTGCATTCATGAAGATCGTGTTGGAGTGAGTTTTCTCGAAATCTCACTGAGATTTCGTATCTTAAGATTCACCTGGTTTTTTGGGAAGTTTTGCTTTCGAGACAGATTAAAACACTCACAAAAAACACCAGAAGAACGGTTTTTTGTGGATTTTCTACAACAGAAAAGGTCATCATGTTTTTCGGGCGCTCTCCGTGTACATTTAAATTTTCCGTCACACATGAACAGTCAGTCTCTAACGCACTCTAGTGATTACGATGTGGAGCTAAGTCGTTGTCTGAAGACTTCCCATTTCAAAGACTTGAGCAGCTCTCTGGCAAAGAGGTTCAATAACCCTGCACGGCTCATGGAAATCGCCGGAAAGTTCTGCATTGGAGGATCCCTCGCGAGACAGGTGGAAGAGGTCGCTCAAGAACCCGACGAAATTCCAAGGGGCATCTCTCCAGAGGTATTATATTATAGGCCAAAGTGTAAGTGCAGTGGTGTATCTGAGATTCTATCCGAGACACAGGTGAAGATATGTTGTGTCAATAGTGCTAACAGTGTACAGTTTGGGATGATTTGGAGTTGGCTTCCTTCTAAATTTAGAATATCTGATCCCAAGATGTCATACAATTCCTCGGAATCAGGATTCTCCCTGAGCACTTTAGTCAACTGTTGTTCAGACATTGACAGTAATATCTTAGTGCTAAAGACTGATTGTGGCGTAAGTAGTCACATTTTACAACGCGTCTATATGAAACATCATCGAAATCTCACTGAGATTTCCAGATCATGGGGGCGTTTCTGATGGACAGTTGGAAGATAGGCAAACAATACTATGGCAGTAGAAGATCTTTTGTCTTCAGGTTCTCTCCAACACCTGAAAAGTATGAATGGCAGGAAGGGTGTCTGAGCTTTATACAACGAGTCACAGTAGAATTCTTGGAAATTGGAGGGTGAGGGTCCTGCATCATCCGCTACCGCCATTTTTGACGTGGTGGAGCTTTGTACGTCCAAAAATTGCCTTCTTTGCAACATTATTTTTATACAGCTAATATTGACATGTTGCAGCCCAGAAGGTGCTATAAAAATAGACCATGAGCTGTTAGCCGGAGAATCGCAACAGTCTTCCACTTTTATGAACCCATCACTGACAGACACCGGATCAGAAGAATTTAGATGTGCACGAGTGGAGGTCTTCACATTTGTGTAATAAAATTTTCTCGTTGTGTGATTGTGTTTCCTCAAAATTTGGTGAATGTCTACAACGCCCTTAATAGATACTATTTATAGAAGGGATATCTTCAAGATGCGGCGACACCACGGAGAAGCCTTGGGTTTCCGGTCTCAAGGCCCTACGCATTCATCGAATGGAATATTTATCGGTTATTAACCAAGTCATTCTCCTGTGCTTACCGCGCATTAACGGCTAGATTTTGAATTCAAATAGACATTTGACACGCGATGCGTTCCTCTTCTGAGGAAAATTCCACGAGAATTCTCCGTCCTGTGCCTATGCGCCTCTCTCTGGGCCGCAAGCCAATTTCAAACACTTTCACGAACAACAACACTCACACTACGCCACTACACGACAGACGAAAATATGAAGAACCTCATCATCATTACGTCGGCATTCCTGATGGCCGTTGCATTTGGCGGGCGCATTGTATCCCCCTCTTCCGGCGAGACTCTCTGTGCTGGCAAAGAATACCGATTTGTCTATGAGTAAGTTTCTATTTTTCCATTTCCATCCAATGGAACTCATGTTTCGTGTGTCTAAAATTCTCATTTCCAGACCTTTGTGATATAACATTCTGATCCACTTATAGATCTGAAGTGACACCTCCTGGTGTTGCGTGGGTCGCAGAGCTCGGCCCTCAAGCAACACGTTCTTTCATGTCACAAGGATATTTTCAAGGCAACCAAGTCGTCACTTTCACCTACACCTTCACAGACGAACAGGTGCGATTATGGATGTACAAAACGTCGAAATGACATTTTGACAGGCCGTTGGAGACTTGCAGTTGACCTTCACGGAGCAGTTTGCTGGAGACAGATTCCAAAATCCCAACATCATCACACAAGCCAACTACAACATCGTCAAGAGCGAGACGGCAGACAAACGCGCCGAAGGAAAATTTTAATTTAAATAAACATGATGTGCTTTACTTGTTGATGGGATCCTCATGAAACATAATGTTGGGCCAAGAACACGTTTATGCGCCAGACAAACACGATCAAAATTCCAGTAAATTGTTAGAACATCTCAGCAGAGCTGCAAGTACAAATACTGCACCGCATGCGATTAAGTAGATAAAATTGTCGTGACACATGATGATGGCAATCACAACCATGACACGACATCATGCATTATCTTCTAATGTTACAACATTTATTCGTGTTTCGTCCTCTCAGCATGTGCTCCTCAAAAACCTACATTCAATGACTTCTTTCATCAACACTCTAAACATAAAATTTTATCTACAGTGATCTCCTTCTATCTGGTGATGCCTCAGGGGTCGATGCACATGAACCTGGCGATGTGGCTTCCCAAACTACACTCTCTATTGTCCTTCTGGGACTTGGCTTTAACTCTTTATCCTCTTTGAGGTAGCCCATTCTTAAGATGACTTGTGGCAGGCCGACCACGTTGTTGAAGACGATGGCGCTGCCTAAAGTCTCTTGTAATCGTCCTCTGAGCTCGGGGATCTCGAGTGCCTGATCTTGTTTGGAGGCAGAGAGCCCGAGAGTCGTAGCCGTTAAGAGGGTCTTGGCAAGGGCTTGTCCTAAGACGAGCCACTCTTTGTTGCTATCCATGCGGGTGCCCATGACCACTACTACCTTCAAGAATCAGTAAGGATGGAGTGATGAATAAATGCATACCGGACTCGACTCTAAGAGGGCCTTGTTGCGGGTGGCACCAGTCTTAAGCCATGAACCTGAGCGTGCATACGTTCCCATCCAGTAGTTGAGGCTTGAGATGCCGAGAGAGCTGCATGAGATACCGTCCGTATCACCTCCATGTGAAGGACGAATCCATTTAGTGATCTCTTCTCGGTATGGGACGTAGTCGGACTGTCTATTCATGCCCTGTGCGGTGAGATCGGCGATGGCCGCTCGTGTTTTGGAGTCTTTCACTAAATGAAGCCAGACTCCTTGCTCTTCTTGTGCCCTCTGTCTGTGAAATGTGAGTCATAATGGTGGAATCCAACTCCGTACTTGATCAGGGACAGAAACTCCTCCGGGATGGGTTTCTTTGTTTCGAAGAGGTCGGTGCTGGAGCGTCGGTGTGTGATGGCTTGGAACAATTTCTCATCCTCTAAAGGTCTGGAGAGACCGTCCTTGCCGAATTCATTGACTTGGGGGGAGCGGCTGAGTTTGATTGTGGCGAGTAAATTTGTATCTTCTGGGTCGGGAAGGAGTTCATATGTATAGAAAAAGCCGAAGTGTGTCGCCGCGAGCCTGCATGATGTTAGAGGAGCCCATCATTATCGCAATCCTGATCACCTCAGCTGATAGAAAGCGGCACCACAGGCGATGAGAAGCTGACGGTCATGAGGATCGATGATGGCTAGAGACCTTGTTGTATCTGATAATAAATCGATCGTGTTTCCGTTGATTCTGAACTGCCATGGTTGTGTATTGTAGGTGGAGGGAGCCAACACGGCATATTGAACGAGAAACTTCAGCTGTTCCATCTGGGTTCCTTCATATGGAAACGTGTTCTCTTCCATCTGAAGGAAAAATCAACATCACATATCACGTGACCAAATTACACACCTCCCAGAGGTCAACTTTCTTCTGTTTAGAGGGTGATGGTGCCTTCTGTTGGCTCTTATGTGTTGGTGTCCTCGCACGATCACCGGAAAATCGCAAACCGATCTCTTCTTCATTTTCACAAGGGACAGGTTGTCCCATGCCCTTCACAGGTGATATGGCTCTTCTTTTTGGAGAGTGACAATAGTCGCTCTTGTAGATGATGCGATCCAAATTCATCATTTCTGTCTTCTAATTTCTGTTCTTGCGCAGTTTCGAGCTTCTGGTGCTCTTCCCGCATGAAATTTCACTGACACAATGGTCAATATTTATCCTGACGCGACAATAGACACGGTCATTACCGCGCTTACTTACCGAGCGGGTTTTCTGCTGTAACAGTTTTTACAAACTTGTAATTTCACCAGATGTCGACACACCCACGATGACAGAAGGCGGGAAAAAGGGGGTTGTGGGTTGATTTTCATGGAAACCCACATGCCATGAGATGTCACAATGCATCCTGTAATCCAAGAAAATCAAAAACGCAAAGATTTTGGATGAATCTCTGATAAAATTACACTTGATAGAGTGATATTCAATGCGGTTCTTGACTTTGCCGCGTCCTCATGTCTTATGTTCCGTGCGGTGGCTCTGTTCCTGAGGGGAGATTCACAAGATGCGTACGCGTTTTCGCTGTGTCAAGTCGAGGATTTATTTCTTATTTATATTGAGGTACTGAGCTTCGTAGATGCCCTCTTTTGGAGGTGCCACTGTGTATTTAAAATGATGACAGCTAAAGCTGTGGTCCATCCATACATGAAAAGATGGGAGTATCAAACACATATGTAGGATCCTGAATAGACAAAGATGGTGTCGTTCTGACAACCTCTGATGATGTCATTGGCCGTCGGACGGCGAACTAGAAATGAAGCAGACAAGATTGGAGGGCATTTTGCGGTCTGCTCAAACATCGTGGAACAATATCGACACTGTTGGCTCTTAGCTAAAAATCATTTTATTTAAATTTTATTATTAAAAATGGGGCACTACAATCAAAAAAAGAAATTTGTCCGTTAAGCTTCCAAACAGTTTGAGCGAATGCAGCTTGAGACATGATCAGTCAAGAAGAGGCTCACTCCATGATGAATGCCCAACAAGGCGATGATTACGTCGATGAGGAGCTCACATTATCCGCAACTTTAGAGTTACTGAGTAGAAAAGAAGAAGAAGCCGCTCTCGCCGCAAGTGAGCGCTTTTTCTCACCTTGCGAAAATTGGTGCTCTCAATCTGAACCGAAATTTAGTGATGGGTAACATGCTTCTGGAGAAGAACCAAGAACTGACACACATCAACGAAGATCTTACCTCCCGAGTAAATGATCTGACTTTACATTTCGATGAACATCATTCTTATACTGTGACAGTTACATTCTAAAAGCAAAGAACTCGAGGACATTCAGAGCGAATTATATAGAGCCAATAAAAATCACAAACAAATACAGAGCGAGTTAACTCTAAGCAGAGAAGAAACAGCCGCCATAACCAGAGACCTGATCGACCTGTGTGTACTATCAATTTTCGTTTCATTTGACCAAGGCTGATGGATGTACAGGCAGAAATCAAGAGGACAAGACAGCAAAGAGAGTATCTCAGTATTACAAACATTTAAACAAGAACAAGGTCGAGCTGAAGACACTATTCACGATCTACAACAGACCATCGAAGAGTTCAAATCAAAACTGAAGAAGGTGTCACGAAAATAATAAATTTTCACTGATACGTCCAGGCAGAAGAGGAGAATCGCAAGCTAAAAAAAGAACAGACGAGTTTGGAGCAAGAGATACAGCTGATGAGACAAGATTTCGAAGAGGTGCATTTCTATACTATTCTGTCATCTATAATTCTATATGATAAGGAAATACTGACCTCTAAACAGACACAATCAAGAACCAAAAAGAACCAAACACAAGCACAAAACCTTCTCGACACAAAGATTCACGAACTTTTGGAGGAGAATATGAAACTACGGATGGAGGTCTGCAATGACGTCATCGTATAATCTGACGTTGTGAAGATCAGAACGATGGAGGATCTACAGATCGATGTACAGAGATTAAGAGAGGAGAACGAGCGATTAGTTAAGGAGAAGAAACAAACATACAAGTTGTACAAATTGGCTCAAGAAGAGAGTGTGCAATGGAAAGCCACCCTAGAGAAGTGAGGAAATATAGTGGGGTCAAGATTCACATTTCCAGTGAATTGTCTCTGTCGTCAACACCGAGATTCTCCGGCATGCAATCCCCAAGTTTGTTTGATGAATTGGAAGAGCAGGTGACCTCATAAGAAATTCGCCGAAAATTGCGCAACTGAAGATGGCAGGTTGTAAAGAGAGTGAAAGAGGGTCTCAAAGAGCGCCCCTCTCCGGTGCACTCCCCACCCTCATCCCCCACATCCTCAACACCTACTACACCTCTACTGAACAAGCCGAAGATCGTCAGTTCTAGGCCTTCATCTGAAATTCAATATGACGCTTGGGTTAATTTTTCAACATATTTACCACAACTGAGCTCAGCCACCACGACGAGATGTACGTATTGCGATCGAATCCTGAAGAGAATTTCAATTTTTTTGGTTACTTCAGAATGTGTTTCTGTTTTGCGCATTCTTCTGGTGTTCTTTGTGATATATAATAATGGACTAATGGATTTAAACCTGATGAAGATCACGACTACAATTTTATGGAAACAATATCGCTGCCTCCAAATTATAATGCACAACTAAAATTTAATCTGATTTTCTTTACAATTTCGCAATCGAGGGAATATTCTATTATTCACTATTTTCAGCGCTCGTCGCGGATTTGGACCAGGGTCAGTTGAGTGAACTTCACGATGTATTAAGCCGCGTTGTAGATGGTAATTCTTCGTCTTCTCCTGATGTGATATTTAATGACTCGCAAAGCGTACTCCCTTCGCTTGGTCGAAGTTTTACATGAGAGAGAAGATCTGTTGCGAGAATCAGAGATCAGAGCGGCACTCATCATGCAACTCCACAACAAAGCCGAAGAACGGTCACGCCCCAACTCTCGGCCGTCTTCCCCGCTCGTTCGAAGGCCTTCTGGTGGTAATTTAAATTTTGAATTGAATCGTTTCAACCATTAACAGCCGATTTCCGCGGCAGCGCCAGCTTGAATAATTCGCCTGCCATGTCTCCTCTTTCGAGTCCTATTCTGTCGCGGCGGCAGCCTCCAAACAGTCCGGTCATAAAGAGACCGGCACAGAGAAGGTGTGTGTGAGAGTTTTGCTTCATGAAGGTTGTCATCAAAAATACATTTCGCGCGCTTTTACATTTTTAAATTAAATTTCAAGTGTCTGAAGATGAGCAGCCGGTCTTTATTTGGTCTGATCAAGTCGCCACCAGCCCTCTTTGACAAACCACAAGAATAAAACTGTACAAATCTTGATTCGTCTTGTGCTCATTTCAAAATTGAAGATAAACAGGAGGTCGTGTTCTTCGTTTGGCCTATTGTTTATCTTCCTCCTCTTTATCATTGCTTGATTTGACGGTATAAAGGATCTGCAACATGACAATGTCCACGAGGAGCAATATACCCATGCCGTACAAGAAAAGACGCTGTAGCCTCTTTTGTCCATCAACTGGAGATTGATGAGAATGCTGAAGTCCTTTTCCGTCCAGATGAATATGGTTGTGTCACTGTAGTTGTACAACTATACAGCAAAGCTGCAACCAGGCAATTTCAAGTGCTGATAGAAGTGAATTACATCTTTTCTGGTGAAGGGCGGTGTTGGTTCTCTCCATTTCATCCAATCGAAGTTCTAAATGAGATAACCTCTGAGAGATTGTCTCTGATTCGGATGTCGCCTTTACATTGAAGAATGAGTTCACATCATCTCCTTTTGTGCCACACGTCTTGTCTGCTGTGGACATCATCCTCTTCAGCTTGAAACATGTTGCAGGTAATTGTCTGCATCTATTGGTAGGTTTTAGAGTGCGGGTGTATAGAGAGGCAGTCCTGATCATTATTGTGCGTGTATTCCTCCGATTTGTGGATGAAGAAAAACCGAATTCAATTTTCATCCGCAAGAAGGGAACGGCATCATGAGAGCTGCCATTATCCTCCTCTTTGTCCTCGGTAAGCACAGACAGACCTATTCATTCTCATGTGTTCAGCTGGCGTCTGCTCTGCTCAGAAGATATCCAATTGTATTCAAATCGGCAATTTGACAGCCACCTACCCTGGTTTTAACACTTCTTACTGCTTTGGAAAGCTTTCTGCTCTACCCACTACTACATATATCTTGGTTGATCAAAACTCAGCAGGCCTTGTGTGGAACAAAACCAACAATGTCACAGCATGCTGTATCCTCTTTTTCATTTTTGTCGGATGTCAAAAACTTTAGGCCTTGACGACATAGATCAACAATTATCAGGCAATGGTGCTGATCCAAGATTTACTGGGGCATGTGCTACTAGCATACAATCCCTCTGCTGTGACGTCAATTACATAGTAAGTTCTTAGGAGCGCCATACGTCACTTCTAAACTGAACAACAAAGTTCTGCAATGCAGATGCAACCGCCTCCGTCAAACCCACCAATGCAAACTGTCTGTCTACGGACAAGGTGCGAAACATGATCATGTCATTTGGCGATCCTCACATTTATACAAGGACTGCAGCATCCAGCTGTTGACTGTCAACACGAAGCAGGATCTCTGCCAAGACAGCTTCTTCTCCAACGGCAAAAACAACAGCAGTGGTACCTCCATTTTGGCACTCATATCCTTCTTTGCCTTTCTCATTGCTTTCGCCATCTCTTTGTAAAAGAACATAAATGCCACATTAGAATGTCATCTTGCATATAAAAAGAGGGTATTATAAAAGTGCATTTATCTGCAACTCACTACTTTGCCACACCCCCATGTGAGTGGGCCTTGTGTGTCATGTTTCTCTTGGTGTCTGCTTATAAACTTATTCATTTAAAATGTAATATCCTCTTTTTATTTCATGAATGTCCTTATTGTTCCATCTCATGTTTCATCATTCCATCACAGCAACAGGAGGGTGGGAGAAGCCTGAAACAAACTCAACACAAAGTTTACCTCTAAAGTCTAAAAGCACTTACTCGCCAGATGTGCAGGGTTCTTTCTCTTGCATTCTTCGCCATACAGACAAGGAGGCAGGTCCTCCATCCTTCTCTTTTTGGCGGCAATCTCGAGGTCGTCCTTCGCGTTGTTTTTCACCAGAGGTTGGAGCTCTTCGATTCTCCTCTTAGCTTGTTCCAGTTCCTGATGCAGAGCATCCCATTCCTTTTTGCTCACTTTGACGATCTACAACGTTGTAAATGAGGGGTTCTATGGATTGTGATTTTTTACCTCGTCGTCTTCTTCTGTGGATTGTTTTTCCCGCAAGTCCATCTCCAAAGTAGCCTGGAAAAATCAATCTACAACCAGAAATTTCCAAGAAATATCACCTCTTCGGGGTCCTCTGCTTCTGAGGGAGGGGGGTGGGAGTATTTATTCAAATGAAACTTTGAGACCAATTTACATTTCGCGCCATAAATGCACAAAATCTTCTCTTCTGATTTCTTGGGTGCCTTCTCCTCTTCCTGTACACGTCAAAAAATGTCATTTTGACATGTGTCAGAGTCTCAAAGTGTCACCTGTGCCTTTTGTATGGGTTTTGGGTGTGTAAATTGAAGAAGATGGTCCTCGTTGGTTCTGAAGCATTGATTTCCGTATTTGCATGCTGTGATTTTCAGCAAAATTTCAAAAACACGTGTCTACATCATTGTAGACGGTCAAAATAATTACCTGGCTTGGGCTCTCCAGCAATGGGAGCTTTGGGCTTTTTGTGGTCAACTCTCTCCTCAGCCTAAAATCATGTATCAGCAAAAATAATCAAATAAATTTTTTTATATAAAAAAATAAAAAAAGTGGAAAAAATTTTCAAAAATTTTTCCAAGTACCTCTTCCATCTCATCATCAGAAGTGACTCTCTTCTCTCCCGTCTCTTGATCACGTGATGGGATCACGCTGAACAATATAGAGTGTTGTTTTTGCATCAATTTCCTCACGGGTTTCGCGATGGATGATTTCGGCGCTTTTGTCTTGGCGGATTCTAAGATATCTTCCCAAGTCTATTTACGTAAACAACATATTCTACAACGAGATGATTATTTTCCCGTTTTTTTTGGAATTTCACGATTTTACATTGTTGTAGAAGAAGATAAAATAGCACTCACGACATCTTCTCTTGGTCTCAAAAACACTGGGAAGCGGGGGACACCATCATTTGTCAATTCCTGGAATTTAAAAGTTACAACGGACCCCTTTTTGGGCGGTTTTCTCCTCTGCGCGTCACTTCACACGATCAGAATTCCCGCGAAATTTCCACGAGATTCCGACTCACGTGAATCCGGTTCCGATGGTGAATTGTTTTCCGTTGGGAAGTACACAGACAAGACCCCCCATCATCCCTTGGCATCTACAACTGTCAGAATAATCGAGTAAAATATACGTTAAATCTCTCCAGTCAGAATTTTTAGGTTCAAATTCCCAGAAATTAAATATGAAAAATATTGGCGGATCTACAACGAGACATACCTGCCCTCTCCTTCATTATGACCGATTACTTTTGCCTCCTCATCGTGAAATGTCTTCACCTTTAAGAGTGTACTTGACCGTCCGTTTTCGTAATTTGATTTGGGCTCGCGAAGCATCAATCCTCTGTGTTCATTAGAATTTTTAATATTAAAAAATCAGGAAAAAGACCATCTACATCGATGTAGAAACTCACTCTCCCCCTGCCAACTCCACTTCGGTGAGGTATTTCTTCATGTGGTTGACATCCAAACACTCCCTGACACCAACGACTGCTGCATAAGAGGTGCTGCTGTCACTTCTGATTGTCTGCGGACTGTCAGAATTTCTGATCGCTTATTTAATCATGAAAAATGATCGGCATGTTGGAATCAAGTTCTACCTTCTTTAAATATTCAACTCGCTTCTCGTAACCACCAGGTTGTTCGGGTGCATCAAACACAAGGTACGTCACAAACTTCCAATCGTCTTCTTTGGCTTCTTTATATTTCTTGACGATGCCGACGCACTTCTGGAACAATCCACGTCCGCACCATAACTGAAGCAATGGTCAGACCTGATGGGGATCATGGAACAGAATAATACCTCGCCGTCGAGAGGAGTGGGAGGAAGATCCTCTTTAAACCATTCAGGTGCCACGAATAGGTTCCCTTGTCTCGAATAAAAGTTCTTTCCGTTCCAATCTGCCTCTCTTCAGTCTGTTTCCTTGCATGATCTCAATCTTTTTACATGCACGAACGCCATCCAACTTCTCAGACATCCACCATCCTTTCGGGTCGATGCTCTCTGTCCACTTCTCTGCTAACAGAACTCGTCTTGCTTCGGATGCCATTGTCTTTGTCTTTGCCGATGATCTGACCGTTGAAATCGGTTCACCGAATCGAATTCCAGAGCTTTTGTTACGGGAAATTTGGCGCCAAAAAGATTTGACGCACTACAACGATATCTTTCACGGCGTGATTTCGGACATTCACGCCGTGATTTGAAAAGATCAACAGGATGGATCAATTTCAAGTGCGACACAATGGAACACTATCCAACATTTGAATCAGAGCTTCACCAGGCACTGCTCAATATGATGATGGAGAAGGGGAAGCAAGAATATGAGCCAGTTGCAGTTGCATTTAGACAAGTTATTGACTTTTGTCCTGACTTGATCCTTGATGAGCATCCTCAAAATGAGACTTGGTGGATTGCGAGGAGGGGAGCGTCGGGAAACAACGATTTCTACATTAAAAGTGGTGGAGGGGCTTCTCCTATATCAGGAGGAAAGAAAGGTAAGCAATGATTCCATCATCGTGGATTGATTAGTGAAGGTTCTGGCGACATTTTCTACCGAAATGGGCAGAAGACAAGGGTTTGGTGGATCGAGCTGTCCGACTACGACTATTGCCGTCTCTATTGGAGAACAGATCCTCCTGTGCACATGGAGTACGAGCTTCCAAGTGGCGACACAATCCAATCCATCAATGGGAACAAAAAGAGGCTCATAGAGATTTATGATCTCCAAGATGATGACAAGGCAGGGTTATATTTCATTTTGGCCTTGAAGTAACATCCTCAGATCGAACAGGTGACGAGAGACTTCTCTGAGCTGAAGACGGAAGTGTTTGGATTAAGAAGGCAGACCACAGATAATACAGAGAGGCTCGATCGCCATGAAAGCCAGATGACCCAATTGAAAGATCGTGTGGACAAGATTGACATCAAACAAAACCCAGAGATCATTTTTGATGTTTTAAAAGGGCTCGAAAAGCCAGTTAAGGCTCATGAGGTGAAGGAAATGATTTGTCATTCTTGATGCTGACCACATCAGATCGTGAAGGAATTGGGTAACAGGGGGTACACTGCGGATAAAGTGTCAGTAAACCATGTTCTTTATCGAAAGCTGAAGGCAAGGGTGATCCAGGAAGGCCCAACATGGAGAGTCTTATGAGCACTGCGATTCAGAAAACATCTTTAATACAGATTCATCTGATCTTCGTTATTATAGTTGGTGCGTTCTCTGTGCACATGCTTTGAGTTCTGCTGAAGTCCGAGGACAGCACTTCATGATTGCACCAACTTCAAGACCAATAAATAAGTCAGATGAAGTGATTTCAAAGCATGAAACACACCATGCTGCCTCAAATAGCTGTACAACTGAATAAAAGGCCAAAAGAATTATTTCCTTTGGCATCAGCAGTGCTGCCAATTTTAATGCACCAGATGTCAGGTTGCGGTAATAATCGTGTCCTCACCAAAGAAAAACACGAAATTTTCAAGCGTTGTGACAAAGAACCAAAAATCTCTTCAAACACAAACTCAATAATACCTAAACGGGTGTTGAGCACCTGTGGCACACTCTTCTTCAATATTAATCACAGATTTATTTATTCTACGAGTATGACACTTTGATGCGCTTTCCAGAACCCTTCTTCGAAGATCTTGGACTGTATGTGTTCTTCCACTAAAATCGATTCTTTCTTTGGTAACTGTACACGTCATTCCAGATCTACAACTTGACACTTTACCTCGCTGAATCGTGGTGGCGGCTTGATATAAAATATGAAGAATAGAATGAGCAGGATAATGGCCAATACATTGAGCCCTCCGACAATAAACAGCACAATACCTGAGACCATCAGTCTGATTTTTTGATGACGTCATATCACGTCACCTGGAATCTTGACCGGTCCCAGAGTGAAATGGTCGAAAAGTGGCGGGAAAATGAAAGGTCCGACTACTCCAGAAATAGTCCTCAGGGAGGTGAGGACCCCCATCAGTGGTGCCTGCAGGGGTTAACAAACATCGACCGTCTAAAACTCACGATTTGGTTGATGGGGTATTCCGCACACATCATGACTTGCAGTGAAGGTCCTGAGGATTGTCAATGATGATGGAACGTCGTTACTTCGAGACGAAATGTATTTACCTGCCATATAACTGGCGGCTCTGATCAGAATGAGAGGATACAGCATCCACCTGATCACGATCAACAAATAGAATCACGATGTCATTGCCTCACCATTTCCACACAAAAGGAACTGCCACGATGGACCCCACGGTGACAATTTTTCCAATCAAGACGGTAGCTTTGTCACCAATGTGGGGGACCATAAACCTAGTCAAGAGGCCAGAAATAATCAAGCCTATGCCTCCAGCAGTTCCCAGCGTTCCCATCCAAAAATTACTTTGGTTGGGGAATTTGTACTTGATGAAGGGTGTGAAACTGTCAGCCAGACCTGTCAAGTGTCAGTTTCGTGTCAGATGTGACAGATTATGATGGTACCTTCGTAGGCGAAACCCAAAAGGAGGGTCACAAATGACAGAAATATTGTGTTGACGTTCTTGAACAAGAGGGCAAAGCTATTTATAGGATTCAATTTTTTCCAATTGATGGGGCCTCTTTCCTGATCTCCAAATCAATTTGACCTCGAAAAATAAAATCTGCTGCAGTAGAATTTACGGCAGAAAAATATTCTAAAAATAGATTTCTTACCAGCTTTCTGTTGGTTTCTGGAATTAAAATTAGAATGAAAAGTGCCAGCCCAATCACGATTAGGGCCACAGAAAATACAAACACGAATCCCAACTGCACTTGTCAGGACATACAGTCATAGTTCTAAAAATAGACGCAAAAGTCGACAAGACATCTCAATGACATCTGTCATGTCATGTACACGTACCCGGTCTGCAGCAAAACCTGCGAGGGCGGGAAAACCGACTTCCGCGATACCATAGCAGATCCCCACCATCGCGAAACCGAAGGCTGAGCTCGTTATTCGACGTGAAATTTCACGTTAACAACCGCACCTCTTCTCTTCTTGGAGACATCGGTGATGGCAGCCAGAGTGACAGGTCCCACCCCTGACGATTTGAGAATCTACAACGAGATTAAAAATAAAATATGTACCATCTGTCAGTGCGAGTCCTGCCGTAGTAGCCAGAAAAATCCACACTGGGTGTCCGATGATGTAAGGAACAAAATTCAACATCGAACCAATCTGTTTGGTTCAGACGACGTCATCATTTTGTCTGTGATCCTTACCACGCCGATGATCATTAAAGGCTTCCTGCCGTAACGATCAGACAGAGCACCAAATACTGGGGATAGGAAGAACATGCCCGCTTGCTTTATGCTGCTGAGCCATCCATTCATATAAGTGGCGGCCACATTCGCTTCTTGAGGTCCGAGACCTGTTTCCTTCACGTGTCAGATGTCAACGTCTATAAATCAGGCCTCACTTGGTACAGCTCCACTAAACGAAGGAAAAGCATAGACCTGCCAAAAACACCTCCAATGCAGTTCACTATGAGAAACAGAAAGAGAAACATCATCCGCGGCCGATTCCATTTCTTTTCAGGTGGTTGCAGTGCTGAGTAAGAGTCGAAAGATGAAGCCGCTGACTCAGGTTTGTCGCGAAGCAGAGGCAACGATTCGCTGGTATCATCAACGGGTGGTTCTTTCCAACTGACTACTCGCGCTTCGCTCATCCTCTATGTGGCAATGTGATGGCTGTTACTCGTTTGAATTGCAATTTGCTGTTGTGTGCACGAATTAGAGTTCGACTTTTCTCGGGCGACCACGCCATCTTACCGTGCTTGACGGTAGATTACCGTGGATTTGTCTTCGGGATGTCCGTCAAATAAACATTGATGCAAGAGTTGTTCATTGAACTTGCATACTTCGTCCTCTTTATTTACTTGTTTGGCTCTGGCTCTGGCTCAGGCTCTGACTTGACGCCGGCCCTCTCGTCATCGCCTTCTCCACAAACTTGTCCACATTCCATTCTGTTCATGTCATTTTCATCTTCTAATCATGACGACTCACTCGAGTGATGGACCTGCCAGGGGCCGTTGTTGACACATAGAATGCGCATCTCGGGGGTGTAGTTGAGGTTGGTCAGCAGTTTTGGCGTGATGAGAAAGTATTGAGGGTTTCCTGGTCTGCAAGCCACTTGGGAGACGACCTGATTCATATGAAAATTCGTGGAAAAGTTTTACGGTAAAGAATGTCGACGTGGAAAGAAGGTGTACATGCTTGTCGACGTATTTGAGATGTTGACAACCCTCACCTGGAAGATCATCCTCTCGTTGTACGCGTCCATTCCTTGGTTGATTTCGTCGACAAGTCTGAAGGGGCAAGGCGTGATCTCTTGTAGACTGATCAAATACAACATTGTAGATACACTCCTCTCTCCTCCAGACTGGTGGTTGGGGTCCAATTTTTCGAGCTTGTCTTCGTCGCGGAATTTCACTCGAATTTCAATCGCATACTGAGAGAAGTCTTGGTTGGGGTCGGGCGCAAAGACCACCTGTTTCATTTCAATAAAAACACTCGTTGTAGACGACCGGAAATTCGGAAAAAAATCGTGAGATAAGACGATCTTCGAAGAAATTGCGTGGAAAATTGCGTGGAAAATTCGTGGAAAATTCACCTCCCCAACGCATCCTATCTGTGAGAAATACTTGGAGAAGGAGGTGTTGATCTGTTCTACAAGCGGTTGCAATGTCCCTTCCCATTTTTCCTGAATGAAATTAATTTCTTCCACCAAAATTTCTCCCAATCTTTCATTCCAATGCGACTCGCACGGATTTTCCCGCCAGATTCTCGAGAACGTTCTCTGAACTTTCGATGACTTTTCGATGACTTTTTACTCTTAATTTGTCCAATCGGCTTCTCTTTAGTTCGAGAGTATTTCCCTCGTGGTTGTGTTTGTCCTTCAAGTCATCGATCTCCTTCTGTCTAGCTTCGTATTGGGCGATGACGTGTGGATTATTCGAATAATTCAAGTCTGCTTTGGTCTACAACCAGTCAGAAAATTCGTATATTTGGAATTTTCTCGGAAAAAGATATTCGAGATCCTGGGATCCTGACCTTGGCTTCAGAAATGGCGGCGTCGACCTCTTCTAACTTGTTTGGTAAAGATTTGAACAACTCGATTATATCTTCTGTCAGTTGCACCTGATTATTTTTATTTATATTTATATTTCATCTACAGACGCGTTGTAGTTTGTCATCTCGTCCGAAATTTCTTCGTTTTTGACAGTTTTCTGCGAAATTTCTACTCACGACTTCTGTGGCTTTGGTCCTGAGCTCTCTTGCTTGTGAGATTGCGGCCTTGAACTCTCTCTTAGCATCTTCTGCAGCTCTTCTGAGCATCTCCCCTTCTTCGTCCATTGTAGACGCCTCGATACGTAACTGCTGAAGTTTCGAGGAAATTTCCCATTTGGCGAGGTAGATCATGTCCAGCTCCAGCATCTTTTCGGTGACAGAAAGTGTGATATTCTGTCAAATGTCAATAATGGGTGGACATTGAGACTTTGCAGGTGTCTTTTGTTATATCTCTCGGACATCACTCAAACCCCTCGGTAAGTACCGTGAATTTACCGCAAAGCACGTTAAGTATTGCAATGTAACAAAGCTGCACTTCCACTATGTCCTATGGGAAGAAAAAACTCTGCCGAGTTGTAGAATAATATTTCATGCAAAAAAATCTACAAATCCACACCTTGAGCTTCATGACGAGTTTGCATCTCTTCTCCACGAGGTCTTGGATCCTCTTGTGCAGCTCCTGTCTTTCGGACTGGACGTCTTCTTCCTTCTCCAACTCTTTCAGCTCCACCTCTTTGTACTCTACATCTCGTCAGTGTCGAGTTGTAGAAGGGCACGAATGATTGGGACGCTACGCACTGAGGTTGTTTCCGAGGGTGTGTCTCTTTTTGGCTTGTTCGGTGAACTTCTCGACTTCTTTCTTGATTTTATCTTGTTCTTGGTACAGAGCTTTTTCCTCCTATTGTATTGAATAATTTATTTTTAATTTTTTTCATTTAATTTATTAAAACTTTTTCAAATTTTGAAAAGTTTTTTTGGCTTGATAGGAATGAATTAATTTTAATTCTTTTTATTTATAATTTTTTCAAATGTTTTCAAAAAAAATTTTATATTCATACCAGAAAGTTTTAATTAAATTGCAATGACAGAAAAGTAGGAGAAATTTCCAGCGAAGAAAAAATCGGTACAACCAAAAAGAATAAAATGTGTTAAAATCAGAAAGATTACAATTTGTAGTTGGGGCATCTCACTGTCTAAGGATGCAATCTGGTTGTTCAGATTGGCAATCTGCTTCTGTAGATGCTCCGTCTCCTGGGAATTTACTCCAGATAATAATCTGCATGATGTCATGATGACGTCATGATGTCATAATGGTGTCATCAAGATGATCTCATCTGCACAACAGAACTTCAAGACTGTGACTTTGTCACAATTTTCTTCAACACGCTTCACAAACAATAAATCCCAAAATGTCAAACACAATGACGTCATCCATCATGCATGAGACATCATGAAATGACGTCATACCTCAGTTCAGATCTGAGTGGTTCCACCCTTGTGGAAGTGTTTCGGTTTCCGTAATGAGATCTGGTCTTGGAGTATGCAGAGGCCGGTGTGAAAAAAATGTCCAGACTGGACTTTTCTAAAATGGAAGAAACCATGGGGATCGTTTCTGGGGTTCCCGCCGCCTGAAAAATCTCAGAAAAATCGCGCGGGAAAACTGCCGATTTTTTTGTCCACGAAAAACCACATGAAAAAGGCGTACAATCTTTTCAAAATGGAAAATCACAATTTCGACCCTCTACAATCACATCTACAACTCACCATCAAACTGAGCGTGTGTAGTGACATGATGGCCTCTTTAGCCGCATCAGGAGCTTTGAACAGTTGATCGAGGTAACCATCAAAGTGGTAACCTCTCATCTCTGCCTCTGAAGCTGGTCTCGCCGGTGTTCTAATTCCATTACCGATGTTGATCAGCATGATCTGCGAGTACATCAGGAAATTTCCGGGAAATTTCGTGAATTTTGGCGGTCTCAAAATTTCGATTGTGGTTTTAATTTTGGTTTTTATCCGCAGGGATAAAGATTGTGGGAACAAATCGGAGCACGGTAGCTGACGTGTTTCGTCTCGGTAACTATCGTGTTCTGATTATATCCACCACGCTTTATCCAGAGCAGATAGTTTTTTTGTGCACAAAACAATGCGACAGAGCAGTTGTAGAAGGGTGGTGGAGAACAATGAAAAGTGTTGTTGAAACTTACGGATAGCTTCATTTTATCTACCAGCTCGGACGAGATGACTTCACGGTCGTGTGCATTCTGTGTCACAAATGCCTGTCAGATATGTCATCATCACCATCTACAACGAGGGTATCTCGAGCGAATATAGGTAAAAATCTTGGAAAATTCGAAGAAAGTACCCTCATGGTGCTGCCAGAAATAGCGTGTTCCAAATACCGTGCGTGATTGGGGTTGGTCATCTACAACGAGGGTATCTCGAGCGAATATAGGTAAAAATCTTGGAAAATTCGAAGAAAGTACCCTCATGGTGCTGCCAGAAATAGCGTGTTCCAAATACCGTGCGTGATTGGGGTTGGTCACATTGATATATAAATACAGAGGTCCTAATACCTGTTTTTATTTCAATAAAAACAGTTTCAATGTAATGAATAGGATTTCACCGAGATGAAAAGAGTTTCATTCCAATGAAATCTTCTTTTTCTCGCAGAACATCAAGGCAGTACGAAATTTCCGTGAAATTTACCTCTGCGTGAAACTTATCCTTATTCTTCTGGATCCATTCATATGCTTGGTACACGTTCCTGTCATCCCTCATCTTATCAAGTTTTCTCTTTGTGACGTCATTCTGCTCACGTAACCTGACGAATCAGAATTTTCCGAGAAATTTCGGTGAGGTTTCGCCTTCAGGCACTTGTGAATTTTTTGTGAAGATTCCCGGTAATTAACGTGTTTGTTACCGCAAACTCGAAAAAATCCGCAATATGACTCACTTTTCGTCGAGTTTTCTCCTCTGTTGTACTATCTCATCGATCTTATTGCGTAAGTCAATCACTTTGTCTTGTTGCTTCTTGTATTCTGCAGCCTTCTCTTTCCTCTTTGCGTTGAGCTTGTCCTGTGATGACGTCATATTTCGTAACCGAAACAAAAATAAATTCGAAAATTTCACAAAAAAATTCATGATAAAATTTTTTACAAAAAGTTCTAAAAATAGAACAAAAGACGTACAGTTTGTTCCTTGATCTCTGAGGGGTCAGGAAGACTTTCGTAATGCCTTCTGGTTTCTTCTACCTCCTTTCTCAACTTATCAGCCTGTTTTTTTCGGTCCTCCGCTCTATTTGTCAAGTTCCTGGAACAGTTCACATCAAAATGAAACGATGACGTGTCACATCTACACTGGTGTAGTTTGTGGTGGTGAATAGTGGTGTCATATGAATAAGACGTACTGCATTTCAACACGGACTCTGTCTTCCTTTTCCTGTATTGTCTCTATCTCTTTGCTTATCTGAAGGCGTTGCTTTTCGGCTTCTGCAACGTGTCATTACAACGTTGTAGATCGTCATCATTTTTATTTTCAAAAAGATTGTGAGATGAAAATTCGAGAAATGGCGGGAAAATTGGGCGGGAGTCTGTAATTTAAATTTCAAAAAGAAAGGCTCACCTTTGTGCTGATCTATACTGGCCACCTTCTTCTTGTCCACACTCAGTAAATTCGTCTCGGCCTCCCTATGTACATCATTTCCCGCCAAATTTTCCCGCCAAATTTTCCCGCCAAATTTTTTCTCATTCGAAAGAAACCCACTTGATCTTCTCCTTCAGCGGCGCGATCTGCACCTCGTGGTACTCGTTGTAGCGCGTGTCAGCCTCTTCAGAGTGCTGCTTTAGCTCCTCCGCGAGGACTCTCGCATTATCAAACATGACCCAGGGCCTCTTTAGCTGCAAATTCTTGACCGCGTCTAAGTGTTTCTGTCTCTCCCTGAAACGTAATACGTCTTTTTCTACGGCTTTCTGTTGGTCGACGAGGTCTTCAAGTCTTGCGGAGTGGGATTCGTAGGTCTGTACAGAGGTTTAATTTTCTGGAAAAAATTTTAAATAATAGAAATTTTTTGTAAACAACAGTTTGGAGAGATCCACGCAAACAAGAAATATGTTATCACCCATGTTCTTTTTTCATTGGTACAGACAAATTCAAAAATTTGGCGGGAGAATTTGGCGGGAATTTGTCGAAAATCAAAATATGACCTTTTGAAGTTGATTTTCGTCTTTTTTCAATTCGATCAGTTCTTCGTGCCACTTGGTCAAAGTATTCGTTCCGAGAACCTGATTTTTCTCAGAACTTTTTTCAACTTGAAATTTCCTACCTTTTCGGTCTCTACAAGAAGCTGCTGAGGGCTGAGACCTGCAAAGCTGACCACTTTGTCTTGTGGCAAGAATTGGCACAAGTTGTCCACTTGGATTTTCAATTTGTCGACAACTTCCTTCACCGTATTTTTCTTCTCGACTCGGCCTGTTCAAGGTAAAAATTATGTCGACATTTTTTCGCGCGGGAGATTCGAATTTTGAATTGGGTGTGAATTTGATTTATTTCTCAGAATCTTTGAGACTGAAAGAGGAGACTATAAAATTAAATTAAATGGAAATGTACCGTTGATTCTCCATTCGGAGCTGTGATTAGACTTCGTAATGTCTCTCCTGATCACTGTGTTTCTCTCCCCTCTCTTCCCCGCTACCTATATTTTTCAATCACGTTAATACAGGGATGATCGACTCATTGTATTAATGATATAGATCTTCATGATAATCAAAAGGAAAATGATGTCACCACAAAGAGATACCGCAGCTCATTTCATCAATTACCTCTATCTCTACGAATCCCTTATCGAAGCCATGCTTCACGAAATCTCCCAATTGTTTGGCCCTTCCCAATATGGAGGTGGCCCCTCCCAGACCAAGTGCGAGAGCACAGACTATGGAGCTCTTTCCAGTTCCATTAGGTCCGATCACGACATTAAGCCTGGGGCCAGGAAAGAACTCACAATCGTCATAAGTTACAAAGTGTCCGACCTTTACGCGGACGATACTGAAGAATATCAGCGACCATATGAGTTGAAGAAGATGATCCCACACCTTCCCGGGATGTACTCTGTTACATCGTAATTATCTGGGTTATGATTATTGTTGTTACTGACTAATCCGCTGGCATCATCATCGCTACTTTCGCCAGAGACTTCCTCTTTGCCATTCAGTTGAGATCTGTTTTGAGACTGCGACAGCGACTGTGATTGATCCAGATCCTCTCCATCTTCTTCATCTGAATCTTCTATTCGAGCCTTGGTGCGCCTGACAGGAGGAGCCGCCTCACTGCGCCTCTTCTGGGGCATGTTATTGGCTCAATCGTTGTTCGCGATCACAACGACTTTTTGAATCGCAACTACAACGCTCTGAATTCCTGGAATTTTAAGCAAAAAACGACAAAGACCAAGGCTTCAGAAACCTTTCATCTTCTTTAAAAATTTGTATAAAAGAGGGTACACTGTCTCATCTCAATTCACACTTAAGCACTTGAGAGATTACCAACAATTTTACAGCGGGAAATCTGACACAATCACGATCAGATCTCAAAGATGACACACATCGTCTTTGTCGTCCTCCCTATCTTTAGCCATTCCAGGCAGATCAGTGGTTGCATTGGCAGAATACTAACTGTCAATCCTTCCGCAAAAATCTCTGTCATTCTCTTGGACAATCATGAGGAACAGGTTGATCTCCTTCATTTACATTTCATCCCTGATCTGATCTTTGTAGTCAAAAAAAGATGTCGAGGAATTTTTGAAGATGACTTCGAGTGTGGAACTCTCACGAGTTCAATATCACACATTATGTCCTGTACCAAAACATGTTTATGGTGACATTCCCGGTCTTATGAGGACATACCATCAACTCGGCTGCCAGGCATTCAAGACGATTGTTGAACAGAACAAAGTGGATCTTGTGATCATGGACTCTGCCTTACCCAAGGAAATGATTGCCTCCATCAAGGACATTTTACCAGGTTTGATTATTTTCCCGCGCAAATAGATTTTTAAATTTTAAATTGTGCAGGCATAGAGGTATGGGCGTGGTTCACCACCTCACCCGCCGCCTTCTGGCACTATATGTCTCCCACCACCCCAATTGTACATGAGAGAGCTGTCCAGATTCAAGAAAAAAATCCAGAAATAGACTACACTGAGGCTGTGATACAGGTTTGGCTCTTGACCATCATTTCTACAACGAGCCACTGTGACTTCAACAATAAATTTCTGCATAACAAAATTTTATTCTGATGACGTGTACAGGCGTGGCAGAATGACATATTCAACAAAGGTGAGATAAGAGATATTGCTGGCGTCACGAAGATCTACGACTACGAACTGTGGGCAACAGCACCGATGCCGGCGGATGCGGTGTTCCTTAACCTCATGCAACAGTGATTTTTTGTGTTTTTTTATTCAAGTGCATTTTGGCATTATTGGCTTCGCTTTTACATCTTTTATATTTTTGATATTATTCTACGGTAAGGATACGGTTATTACCGCAAACTTACACGGTAAACATTTGGAAGATACAAAAATATACATAAAATAAGTATTTTTTTGCTGATGTAAGAAATATACACGAGAAAATCAAATTTCACTTCATTTTGAAGAGACTTTGTGGAGTTGTGGATGACGTGTACAGAGCCACCGGATGTTATGATGCGGTATTAATCAGCGGTAATGAGAATTTTCAGCGAAAAGTGATGGAGGACATTTGTAGATGGAGCAAGCAGAGGGTCATTCTGGGCGGTATGACCGGTTCTATTTACCCTGTAAAGAAAGATCGTCAGGTGTGTATGGTCAGAATCCTCAAATCACGTTAACATTCTCGGTAATTATTGTGTTTGTTGTTTGTTACCACAAACTAATTGCAATACGTCTATATTTTGAAGGTTTTCAGATGAATGTTAAAGAGAGAGAGCTGATGGACTTCTTGGACGAATGTCAAGAGAGCTATGGTGATTATTTCTATTTTTCTATTGTATTAAAGAGGTATTTTGTGATTGCGGCAGAGCCGCGATGTTCTTCACTTTTTCATGCTTTTTGTGCATTCTTTGGGATTTCACGGTGAAGAATAACATCGCTCAAGGACAGATCTTAATCCAATTTGTAAATCTCTTTGCATAAGATATCTTATGGATCCTTCCGTTGCTAAATTTAGCACCACTGGTCCCTTGTGAAGTTTAATCCAGTGTAATTATAAAGTATCGCGGAA
Source organism: Protostelium mycophagum (assembly GCA_002081555.1). Classification (NCBI taxonomy): domain Eukaryota; phylum Evosea; class Variosea; order Protosteliida; family Protosteliaceae; genus Protostelium; species Protostelium mycophagum. Next base: position 280 of record MZNV01002465.1, on the reverse strand, counting down.
GCTGGCAAATCGGCAACCCACAACTACAATCCCATCACTTGTATGTCCATCTGACAATTACAGGTACTCAATCTGTACTCTACGTCAGCTTCGGCTCGTTCTTCTCCCCATCAGCAGAATCTTATCACATACTCGTGGACGTGCTGTTATCTTTAGACATACCCTTTGTGATTACGCAGTCATCAACCAATGCGAGGACACACCTCGATGTGCATTCCGATCGCATCTCGGTTTCTAAAGGTGGCCGAATTTTATTTCTTGAGATTTTTGTGGTTGAGTG